>PVKA01044455.1:0-16170 GCA_004027165.1 Ctenomys sociabilis | reverse complement strand
TACTGGGACATCTAAAAGGGAGTAAATGGGACCCGACAGAAGGTCTTAGAATGATGTGCAATGCAGGTTTTTGTGGCCAGTCTTTCAATAACAATGGCATCTACCAAGAATGTCAGCTAGTGTGGTAAGAGCTGTATGCATTCCAGTTTATTTATTTATTTTTTAATCTTTTATTTGTTTATTTGGTATAGAGTCTTGCTACACATCTTGGACTTGTAGTGATCCTCCTGTCTCAGCCTCCCCAGTGCTGGGATTACAGGTGTGTGGCACGATGCCTGGTTTTGGTGGCTGGCTCAAGGTGCGAGGCCAGCACAGCACGCAATACCAGGCATCAAACCTGGGTCCTTGTGCTTGTCAGGCAGGCGCTTAGACCACCGAGCTGTCCCCCCAGCCCATGTCAGCTTAATCAGTCCTTTTACCTACCAGTAGTTCCCATTTTTGTATCAATTTACATGAGGAAACTGAATCTAAAATTCAGCTGTTTGCCTATGATTGTGCAGTAAGGAGAGTCAGAGGTCAAGTTAATTATGATGTCTACTTGTTAAATTACTCCTGATTGCATATCAACTCACCCTTCTCTATTGATGAACATGAGCAGCTACTAGATACCATTAGTGATTCTTTTTTTTTTTTTTTCTGTATTTTAGGAAAGGGTCTACAGGGTGTTCAGGGTCCCTCTACTAGATCAGACTCCTTGTGATCCTCCTGTTTACAGCCTCCCAAATGCTAGAATTATAGCACCATGCCTAATCTCAATTGCCATCTTAGTGTGCCCCGGTGGTGAGGCCAACATGCCAGGCCTGGGGATCGAACCCCTGGCCCACCCCCATTAGTGATTCTATTTTGTAAAAAAAAAAAAAAACCTACTCTTTAAAGATCATTTTATCTGTTACTCTTCTGGGTCATTGTAATTGAAGAAAATTCTGAGATTATAAATACTGGAGAAAATTCTAAGATTATAAGTACCATAACAAATTGTTAGCTGCTTGAAATTACTTATCCCATCAGGATTTTTTCCATCTGTGCAGGCAAAATAAAGTACATAAATAAATTGCATGTTCTGATGGATGCAAGGCTACAGCTATTTTTTATAACTCTTGATTTTATAATTTGCCTTCATCGAAACAGCCTCCTTGTTTTCAATGTTGATTTATATTTATATAAGTATAAATGTATTGTATAAAATATTAACATAGTAAATATAAACATGTACTACATGGCATAAATATTTATATGCTACATACATATAAATATATACTATGTCTACTTATATTTGCATATATGAAGTTCAAGGTACAGAATTATAAAAGTTCTTATAATACTTTTATTTATATATTATTACTCTGTTTAAGGATGTGTTTGAAAAACAGGTTCTACTATTGGAATTAGATTTGAAAATCTTTCACAAGGACTTTTACTTCTCCATGGTATTTACTTTTGCTCAAGAGTAAATCCTCTGCTTTATTAAAACAAAAGAGACTCTTTTCAAGGATTTCATGTGCAAAGAGAAGAGGGACTGGAGGACCCAGGGTGAGAGGCCTGGCACTGCGCAGAAGTCCCTTCCTGTCTACATCTGTGCCACTAGACCAGCTCCCCTCCCGATTTGTGCCTTCTGACTTTGTGACATAGGCTTTGCACTCAAGTACTTGAGACCAGATGAAGAAATTGTATTTCTAACCTCAGAATGAGGTGGACAGAGGGCCTGAGTTAGGTCTGTGACAGGTTTCAGGCACAAGGGACCCATGGCTGGAACTGTATTTCAATATGATAGATTTCTCATGTATTTCATTTCATGCATTTATAAAAATGTCATTCTGAGCAGGGGCCCACAGACTTCTTCAGACTGCCAAGGGTCTGTGACTTTCTGCAGTTAAAACTCTCTGTGGGGGCTGGTGAGATAGCTCAGCGGTCTAAAGTACTTGCTTAGGCAAGTTTAGGCAGGTGCAGGGGACCGTGGTTCAGTCCTGGGTACCACATACCACACCAGCCCCGCCTTCAGGGTGGGCTGAGCCCGAAAAAAACAAAAACAAAAACAAAAACAAAAATCCCCAACTCTGTGTGGATAGGTCTTTGTTTCCCACATGTATCCAGAGTGGGGCAAAGAATATGGCAGGACAAAGAAGTATCCCCAAATGCTGTACTCATTGTGTATGAAATACTTCTCTTAGCGGTGCAGAAAAGGTGGATCTACTTAGGCTGCCGCCCCAGGTTTTCCTGATGATTGCCCCTTCGTGGGTTAAAGTAGACAATTTTAATTTTTAACTGTTGTTATGCTGCTGTTGCAAGTAGGAAAGTGGACCCACCCCCAGAGGTGACAACGCTTTGAAATACTGTTGCCAGTGTTCAGCTTCCAGTGCTCAGGAGCAAGGAAAGACACTGCAGCGGGGAGCACAGTAGCATTAACCACAAGAGAAATGGGCCTAATAGAACTGTTTTCATCACGGCCCAGGTTAATTATCTACTGAGAGGTACTTGAGATGAGTAAATACTATTGCTGTGTTCTCCAATAGCAAAAACTCATTGTTCCTTAAACTGTGCTTGAGCTCAAGTACACATTCCTGACCTTTTAAAACCTCTGTGCTAGCCTAGATGTAAGTACTCATAGATTAGAGTGAGCCACCCTGAGCCTTCTTTAAAAGCATAGTCTCTGACTGTGGTGTAATGTAACCCCTATTTGGAGTAGACCCCTCTCATTGGGCTATAGACATGACTCCAAAATACTGGGCTTATATAATCTCATTTCATCTCTATCTGCAATTATAACTCAAATAATGATGGTTTATGGTTAGCAGCCAAGGAGTCCAAAAGCAGCCAGGCGCACTTTACTAGAAAAAGCTCGATTGAGAGTCCAAGGACAGGTTTTCCATCCTGCCCTCTGCCACTGCTAGAAACTGAGTTATAAATACATCACTTAATCTCTGACGACCAGACTTAGTTAGAATCAGATGCAGGGCCTGACTGTGTGACTCACAGACTAACACTTGTGTGGCACCTTGTAGAGCCACCAGTTTCTTGGGGGAGACAAAGTAGTGCTGAGGGAAGCAGAGACGGTGGCCTTGAAGGAGCCGATGGCCACGGGGCTCACGGGAAGCCGCATGCAGTGTAAGTACTGGGACCAGTTGGCTGGCCCACCAAACAACTCAGCGGATTAAAGCACCTGCAAACAGGCTGAGGGGCAGGGTCTTCTATCCCTGGACCTGCTCTGCTCCCTTCCCCCCCCCAGCATGCTAAGACTGCAATTGAGACTGGGTGTGGTGGCTGGTGCCTGTAATCCCAGCTTTTGGGAGGCTGCAAACAGGAGAATCATTACAAGTCTGATCTAGTAGTGAGGCCCTGAACATACTGTAGACTCTTCCCTAAAATACAAAAAAAAAAAAAAAAAAAAGTGCTGGAAGCGAGGCAGGCAAGGACGAGGTAGAGAAGGGTGAGAGTAACAGCAGTCCCCTCTGAGCTTGCTCAACTGCCATGGATTCTAACAAAGAGAACAACCAAGCCTGTATCTGGATGTGAACGGCCGACCTTGGAGGGGCTACTGAAACCTAATTGTGTGATCTTAGCCACGATCGTAAAAAAAAGGGCTTTAGGCAGATTTGTGAAATTAGATCACTTCTCAGGCTGTTCTAACTGAAGGGCATCTTCAAAATTCTTCTGAACAATATCAGTCCCTGGATGTCCTCGATGATTATTACACTGTGCTTCCTCTCCCTCTGGCTATAAAGCAACAACGCTTTCCTGAATAGTATTATCTCCTGAACTTGTTGGATATTCGTGAGATGGCCTAATGAGAGGTCGCCAGGCAGCAGCCCTCCCTGGCAGGCAGCAGCCCTCCCTGCCCATCCACATAGCTCTGTCTCTTTCCCCTGAGTGGCCGGTCTAGCTGGATGGTCAGTTTCCTCTCAACCCCTCTTACCTCCTGCCCTGACGCTGCACGCCCTGCCGCTGCCCCGGATTCTCCCTGTGACCTCATCTTAAATCTTCATGATTCTCCCCTCCCTATGACATCAGGCCAAAGCAGGACTTGCTGGACAAGAGCCGGGGCAGCAAGGCGGGCTGGAGAGAGGACTGGTTCGGTGCTTGCCAACCCTTCCGCCCCCCTTCGCCCTCTCTCACCCCCACTCATCACCCCAGTGCTGATTCCTGAGCATTTTGCCATGTGGTCCCTCCCCTGTTGTCAGCCCTTTTCCCAATCTGGTCATGCAGAGAGATACCAGGAGATAATCTTAATCTGAATGTTTTCTACAATGCATTGTTTTCAAATTTATTTTTCAATGCTAAATGAAAAAAAAAAAAAAGCAGGA
Organism: Ctenomys sociabilis; assembly: GCA_004027165.1. Lineage (NCBI taxonomy): Eukaryota > Metazoa > Chordata > Mammalia > Rodentia > Ctenomyidae > Ctenomys > Ctenomys sociabilis. The sequence goes on along the minus strand of PVKA01044455.1, from coordinate 11,872 downwards.
CTGATGGGATGAGCTTTTAGTTCCTAACCTTTTCTCTTTGGAAACAACTTTAGAAAATGTTAAGTGTTCTGATTTCAAATAGGACTCTCAACCTAAGTGCTCCGTGGCCAGCTGGGTAATAGCTGAGGGGAACGGCTAGAGCGAGATCCACATTCCTGGTGCACGGAACCCTGCAGAGCCCCTCTCCAGAGGCAACCTGAGCACTAACCCTGTGCAGCTCAGTCAGCTTTTAAAGAAGCTGGAAATTCGTGTTTATATTTTTCCTAAAAAAAAAATCTGATTTTTAGATGTTTGATCAGATAGTTAAAAAGCAAAACAAAACCCTCTGTGTTCTTCAAAAAACATAGTCTTCAGGAATCCCTATTTTTCAGATCAACAATATTCATCCTGTTTTTTTTTTTTTTTTTTTTTTTTTCCAGTACCAGGGATCAAACTCGGAACCTTGCCCTTGCCAGGCAGGCTCTTGTGCCACTGAGCTGTATCCCCAGCACTATCCCCTGGTTTAGAAAGATGAGTCATGGTTTTTAGGTAGAGCAAATCAGGGTTGTGCAGGAGCTTGATGGTCGCTTAGAGTCCTCAGCAGGGTGCCCTTAGGGACATGATGCACAGCTTCACAGGATCAAGAATGGCTTTAGCCGGAGCTGGTCGTTTCCTGGATACAAGTGAATGCCAGAATGCTGATTTGCGTATCCTGTGGACAGCCACAAAAGCCCCCCAGACCAGAGTGCTCGGCAGCTGATGTGATGGCATAGTGTATCCTTATTAGAAAACTACACTGCAAGCCCTGTCAGAGGGCTGTTGAGTGAGCAGAGAAACTGACTAAGGATAATTACGTGGGCATCCTCATGGTGAGCAGCGCCACAGTTCACAGTCAGACGCATCTGTCTGTGAGGCCACACCTGCCAGAGGCGCAGGAACACACCCTGTAAGCCGAGGCAGCACAAAGGCTGAGAAGTTCTGACCTTCTGACTCAACTTGTAAAAGAATAGCAAATAGCTACCATCTGCTTGGGGTTGGCTACGTGAACTACGTGGTGTTATGCTGAGCTCCTGTACCACCTTATCCGAGGGTGATGAGTGATAATATCCTCGCTGTTCTGGTAAAGCAGCTTCGGCTTGCAGAAATCAGGTCAGTTGCACCACTAATATAATTAGTAAGAGGTAGAAGGCAGATTCGAATCCCAGTTTTGCTTTTTGACAGCAGCAAGCGTTGAGTAGGGAGCCTTGGCACTGAGCTACAGCCTCAGCCTTGTTTTATTTTTAAGTCTTGAGATGAGGTCTTATTAAGATGAGGTCTTACTAAGTTTTCCAGGATGGCCTCCAACTTGTGACCTTCCTGCTTCTGCCTCCTAGAATGCAGGGCTTGTGCTGTGCACCACTACTGCCTACACCTGGGACAAGCCAGCCACCTTCAAGAACCCTCTTTTCTCCAAGATTAGGTGGCGAGAGGTCCAGACGTAATCATTGCTCATGGATGCATCTGGGGACTAGGCACTTGGTTGAAGATTTTTCCTAGGAAAATTCTTACTGAGTTCCAAAATGCTGCACTCCATTTCTAACTCAGGACGGGAGAAAGTCTTCAGGAGGGGTTGTAAAGCACAAATGGGCAGTGGCTGAGGAGACCATGCACCAAGAAAGTTTACTCTTAGCTCTCTTCCCCACTATTTAAAGGTGTCTTTCATGTTTAGTACTAGGGAGTTCAGGATGACTGTGTTTTGGGGAAGGGAGAGGGTTGAGTTAGTCAGCCAAGCCTTTTCAAACTGTAGCTCACTTATGGAGTTACCATGTTATCTCAGCTTTGAAATCCTGAGGGAAGGGCTTGTCCCGTATTCCCACTGCCTGGAAGGTGGTATTCCACTTGCCTGTGTGCTCAAGTGCAGACCTAGAGATTGCAGCAGAAGGGAAGAGCGAGAAGAGGTGAGGACAGCACTCTCCGCTTTTTAACCCTGACCTGGTGCAGGACACCTGACTGTGCTTCTGGGTGTGACCCCAGGCTGCATTTAAGCTAAGCATCCTGCCTACTTTTGGGAAACTGCGAAGTAAGTAACATATGACATCTCTCAGGGCTTCTCTGGGAGAATGCAGTAAGTACACTTTATGCAGCTTGTCTCATAATAGGCAAGTACTATTACTGCTTTCTTTTACATGTGGGGAAACTGAGGCAAAAAGCAGTTCAGTGAAACTTGCTCTAAGTCATACAGTTAAGAGTCAAAGGGTCAAGGCTGGGGAGATAGCTCAGAGGCATAAGCACCTACCTGGCAAGCGTAGGTTCTTGAGTTCGATTCCCCATCCCACATGCTGTGTCATCCCCTGAACCATGGGTATGGTGGTGCATGCTTGTAATCCCAGCATAGCACTCAGGAGGTTGAGACAGAAGGATTGCTGTGAATTTGAGACCATCCTGGGGGCTACAAAAGTGAGCAGAAGGCCAGCCCAAATTGCACTGTGAAACCCTCAAAAAAAAAAAAAAAAAATCAAAAGGGTCATAATTCAGACTCAGCAGCATGATTTCCAAGCTTTATTCTGTGCCACCTCCCTGAAAGTGTGGAGCAGGGTGAGTCTGACCTGCATCCGGGGGTAGATCCGGAGCCCAGTCAGGAATCGCTCCCTTAGTCATAGAGGAATATAATAGGTGGGGGTTGCCTGCCCTGGTCTTGGACAGAAGTAAGAGAGAAAAGTATCTAGAAAGAGGCTATATTGATTCAAAACCTAGAACAAAGAGAAGAGTTGGTACTTTTAAGATAGAAACTTTCCCATCTAGATTGCCAGCCCCTTTGAAGGTGGGGATCATATTGCCAACTTCAGGCATAGTGCCCAGTGTGGTCAGAATCCAGGGTAAATTCGAAGTTGATTTATGTCACTGCATGATTAGTGACTTTGAATAACTACTCTTTAAAGACCTATATGATTGACTTGGGCTGTGTTAGCTTAATGCAAGCAATAATAGGACATGGACCTCAGTTGTCTACTTTGTAGAAAACTTATGTTTTGGGCCATAAAAGTATCTTTGTAGATGTCTTCAGGTAAAATGAATTTTCCCTTGCCCAGGTAATCATAGTATACTTTTAACGCATGTATAGCAATCTCTTAAATAGAAAGGGAACTTTGTACTTGTTTTGTTTTCTTTTTCTTTGCTCACCCTCCTGGAAAGCAGAAGGCCTTTCTTGTCATTTTCATATCCTCTATGCTGTGCTGTTCTACAGAATTCTTGTGTATAGTAGGTATGTAATAAATGACTTAACTGAATCTAACTTTTTTTTGTGTGTGTGTGTGTGTGGTACCGGGGATTGCACTCAGGATGCTGTGCTTGCCAAGCAAGTGCTTATTCTACTGAGCTATCTCCCCGGGGACAAATCTAACATCTGAAGAGGAAGGTTTCTGTAGAGAAGTGAGGGGTGGGGAGAGCCTAGGCTCAGTGGCACGGCTTGGCATGCTTCTCCCCTCTCTTTCTCCCACTCCTCATTCCTACACACAACTTCCTCTGAGTGAAGGCAGCACCATCTTGGGCTGGTCCTAGACATGGGCCCAGAACCCATTTAGAACAGCTGAATTTAGGATGAAAATATGAGGCTTTGTCCACCCCACCCAATTTCTGATTTGTGGTACTTTTCAGGTTGTCCTTGAACACCATTTGGCAAGTAAAAGGGTAAAAAAGATAAAACTGTACATAGCTTCAGTCTCTACCAAGAGTTATTAGCAACATCTGAATGGATTTGTTGTCCATGTTTGTGTGTGTATCCATTCTTCCGTCTTTCCTCCCCACAATCAAATATGCCTAGAGGTGATGTTAAAATAGGATCTGTGTGGACAAAATTCCAAAAGTTTGAAGCGCAGCCCCTGAAAGTATCTAGCAGTAAGTAAGCAGAAAAATATATCACAGTTCTGAAAATGAAAAATGTTTATAAGAAGCTTGCCAGTTCTTCTCATATTAATCTTTATATACAATGCAATTCCTGTGAAAATTCTTACAGGTTTTGTTTGGTTTGTGTGAAATATTCTTTTCAACTTGCCAGTGTTTATCATCACCCTGAGGACCACGTTGGTGGAAGCACTCCTGTTTTTCTCTCTCTAAAGAAGATTAATGGAGGTGAATTTCCAATTCCACTTAGTAAAACATATGACAAAACTACAGTAGTTAGAATTGCACTGCATGGATAAAAAACATTCAAGCAGATGCATGGAACAGAAAAGTCAATAGTATAAAAGGTAACTTAGGCTGTAATAAAGATGACCCTATAAATAGGTGGGGAAAGGAAGACTTGTTAAAAGGAAAGTGCCAACTCACTTGGCAAGTGATGTGGAAAACAAGTGTTAAGTTAAATTCTAACGTTGCATCAGATACTGAAGAAAACTCCAGCTGGGTTAAATTAAAGATGTTAAAAAAGAAAGCAGAAAGAAATTAGAAAACCATCAAAGGAGAGCTATTTTTTCAAGTTAGTCTAAGGAAGGCTTTTAAAACACCATAACCTCATACAATCTTAACAGTCCTCGTGTGTGTATGTGGTTAAGAAGTCTATGTTTGTATTGGGCTCCATGCTGGGATCTGTTACCAATTTCTATGTGATTTTTGGGTAAATCACTTATGCTCCATGTGCCTTCGTGTATTCACTTGTAACTTTAAGCTATTGACTTGAATCATCTCTAAAATCTTGGCTGCTGTTGGCATCTGTTATTGCAATTCTGACTGGTCCTTGCTGGGGGGCACCTCCCCACCCCCATTCAGCCTCACCAACACGTGACCTGTAAAACAGAAAAGTGGACCAGGTGGAACCATTTTCCAGCCTGGTTATAGAAATAAAATTCACAGAAGGTGGAAATGTTGTAATTTTCCACTTGTGCATTTCACAGAGTATTTGTTGAGTGCCCATTTGGCACTTCCTGTCCCAGTCTCTGTTGTGTGTCATCAGGCATATGCAAATTGGCAAAATGAAACCCATAATCTGTGCAAACATTGTGTCACTTTTCACATCAGGGCAGGTCAGAGACACTGCTTCCATCTGACAGAGGAGAAGCTTGGGGTCCTGGAAGTTAAGATGTACAGCCACCTCATGCACCCAACAGGGCTCTCAGAATTTCAGACATCTTTTCTTTTGACAGTTGGACTCAGGACCTAGGGAGAATATTCTGGAAGAAACTGTGCAAAAAGGATGCTCTCTTATATACACATGATTTTGGGAGGCTCTCATTATGCCCCTTAAAAATTCATTTCAGTTCTCATGGGATTTAATTTGTAGTTGGGGTTGATGCCTTCATTGACTTTGGCAAACATACCTGACGCATAAGTGCCACCAGCCCCTCCCAGGCTGCTTGGGCATCTCCTCCACAGCCCCTGACTGATACAGCGTGAAAATTATGGCAAAGCCCAGTGGAGCTGTTGAAGTGAGAGTCTCAGTACTGCTCAGGAAGGGATGCCAAATTAAATAAAAAGAGCCCCAGCAGCTCTGCAGCTGCGTGCCAACCCAACTGCTGGTATGAGGTAAATGAGGACCGAACTTCATCTCACTTATGACCCCAGCCAGTATTTACACAAAAATGCCTGGAGACCGGCACGCTGCTCTGTAATAAGGGAACAAATAGCAACAGCAAACATAATTATAATAGGTGATAACCTCATTCACAAAATTGTTCTTAACTTCACTGCAAGGCCTACTATTTAAACTCTGTTCCTCCCATGTGCATTTTATTCTTATATGGGATCTTATAGAGACGTAGGTGAAATGGACAGTACCTTATTATTCTCTAGTGATTACTTGGCTAGATTAAAACTTCCCTTGGAATGCTACAAATAAATACTATTCAATATAGCAAGAAAAAAAAAAACATGGCAAGGTATCATTAGATTTTTAGCAGGCTGGATCCATCAGAAAATTCTGAGTCCACTGTGTTTCAATCTCCTTTGAAGAAAAACTTTATGTAAAATCAAATTATCACTTACCTTTTAACCTTCTTGAAAGGGCTAGTATTAACAGATTTATAGCAGTATGCTTTCTGGCTGTGCACTAATCTTTGGAATGAGTGGGATCTTTTTTCCCCCAGAATGTATTCCAGAGTCACGGCTCCTTGGAATGCTAATGCTCCACGGAATACATATTCCATGAAGGGAACATTTTGTGGTCCCATAAAACTGGGAAACATGAGGCTAAAGACAGCCAGACTACCTTTTAACCGTCAGACCCCCCTGAAGTCCCTCGCGAGCTCTGACTCCTTGGGGCAGGAATGCGGTCAGCAGCGCTTCCCGCTCGGACCCCTACCCTGCGGAGCACACTTTCGGAAATTTTGCTTAAGTGCTGGATTTTAACAATTTTAATGGAAACGTTTCTAGAGTTTATTGCATACTTTCCCTCTGCAGTCACATTTTTACTGGAAGTTAATATTTTCCTGGGGGTTGAGGCCAGCTTATGAAACCCCACACTTTGCCCAGTGTGCCAGGCAGGGCCTGTGCAGCGTGTGATTCTCCTGGGATCTCCTCCCGGGGTCCCCTCCGTTCCCCGCATCCACACTCTCACTTGCTTCTGCTGCTAGCTGTCCTTTTGCCCCCCTAAGGTCCCGCCTGGCTTTGAGAATCATGGCCTGGAGCGTGTGTTTCCTTTCCCTCCCCAACCCCACCACCGTGTACTGTGTCACGCTGCTAGGATGGCCCTGGTAGACACTAGGATGGCCACCATGTCACTGAGTTTCCTAGCTCCAGTTTAACTTCATGAGACCACCACTGCATATGTGGTCTGTCCTTGATAGTATAGACATTATGTGCCACATGATAAGATCTAAAATCTGGGTAACTAGACTAGGGGTTTCTCATTCTGCCTTTCAGATTTATGTGTCTGTGTAAGGAGGCTCCTGAAAGTTTTACATCTCCCTCCCTCTCTCCTTTCCTCCCTCCCTCCCTCTCTTCCCCCTTCCCTCGTTCTTTCCTTTTTTTTCTTCCCACCTTTCTTTCTTTCCTCTCCCCACTTCTCTCTACTCCTCTGCCTGTTTCCCCAAGCCTTTCTCCTTTCCTATTCTGGGCTTTGGCAAGAGTGACGCTGGACTGTCACACACAATGGCGACAGTGTTTTCTCCATTTCTAGGGGGAGGGTCTTTTTGCTTACACTTAGAAATTTTTCATGTAGTTACATTTCCATATTCATAACTATACTATATAATTAAGAGTGCCCAAAATAGCCATGCGTCACTTAATGAGGGCTACATCCGGAGAACTATATTATATTGACAGACATCATTGTGTGTGGCATGATAGTACCTTCTGAAAACTGAGTAACTAGAGCAGTTCTGACATTGGGTTTTCCAACCTTGCCTTTATGCATTTAGCTATTTGTAAATCTGTGTCATTTTTATTTCTTTTTTCTTTTTCTTTTGTAACTGGGGATCAAACTCAGCACCCTGCAGTTGCCAGGCAGGTGCTTCAACCGCTGAGCTGTCTCCCCAGGTCCCTCATTTTTTATTTCTACTGCCACATTTTTATTGATCTTTGCATAATTCCTTATTGTGAAATGGTTATTTAATAGTCATAGGATTATTTGGATTTTATGTTTCATCTTCTGTCAGTATGGTGGGAAGGCACGTGTCAAGGTATTTTTCCATTTCATTTACATTATCAAATTTATTGGCATAAAACTATCAAAAAGATTGCCTTGTTATCTTTTTAAAAAGTTCTAGGAAATGTTAATGAAGTATCTTCTTTTCTTTTTTTTTTTTTGCAGAACCAGGGATTGAACTCAGAGCCTTGCGCTTGCCAGGGAAGTGCTTATTCCACTGAGCCATCTCCCTGGCCCCTTGTATTTCTGATGTTAGTGATTTGTATTTTCTGTTTCTTGATCATTCTTTCTGGGGCTTATCAATGTAATTAACCCTTTCTAAGAACCAGCTGTTGACTTTGTTAATTTTCTCTGTTTTTCCTTTTTCAGTTCTTTAAAGTTCCCTTGCTTCCAATACAAAGTTAGACATCATTTGGAACACTGATTATATATGTGTGTGTGTGTGTGTGTGTGTGTGTGTGTGTGTGTGTGTGTGTGCTGATTTTGAGATTTTTTTCTCTATCTTTGGCTTCCAAGGGTTTGATTATGGTGTGTCCATATGTGGTTTTCTTTGTCCCATTTTTCCCCCAGAAAATTGGGTGGTGTTTGACCATTATTTTTATTTTATTTATTAATGTATTTAGCACAGGATCTACAGGGACTCACTACATGGAGTGGACTCATAGGGTTTTCAGCCCCCTGAGCACTGGGATTACAGGCAGCCACCATCATGCCCAGTCTCGGTCGCCATCTCAGTGCACCTGGCGGGGAGGGGGACTGGCACAGCATGCCCAGGATCCAACCAGGTTCCGTGTGCCTGCCTAAGCAGGTGCTTTAATCCACTAGGCTATCTGGCCAGCCCTGATCATTATTTTTAATTTTTAAAAAAAAATTTTTCTCCATGATTCTCTCTGTTCTTCCTATGGAACTTAAATTAAACACAAATTACATAATGTGATATTGTCCCACATGTCATTGAGGAACTATTCTTTACATTTTTTTTCTTCCATTTTCGGATTAGATAGTATCTATGAACTGTTTTCTTTCATTCTTTTTTTTTTTTTTTTGGTACCAGGGATTGAACTCAGGACCCCACACTTGCCAGGCAAGCACTTACTCTACTGAGTTATCTCCCTGGCTGAACTCTTTTCATTATCCTTTCTAATGCCAACTCCAGTGGTACTAAGCCTCTCCAATGAATTTTTCTTTTTTAAAAAATCTATTTATTTGGTATGGGGTCTCACTATGTGGCTCAGACTTGTTGTGATCTTCCTGTCTCAGCCTCCTTAGTGCTAGCATTACAAGCCAGCACCACTGTGCCCAGTTTCAGTGGAAGGCACAGCTCACCTGGGTTCCAGGGCAGGCACAACATGTGGTATCAGGCATTGAACTCAGGACCTTGCACTTGCCAGGCAGGCACTTAGACTACCAAGCTAGCTTCCCAGCCCTGAATGTTTGTTTTTTAACATTTTGCTTAGAATTCGACAATTTCCATTTTGATCTTTTAAAATACTTTTCACGTCTCTGCCAAGATTTTCCATCTGTTCATTCATTATGATTATATTTTATATGTATAACAGCACATTTAAAGTCCTAATCTGCTCATTCTTGAGTCCTCTTGGGGTTTGTTTCTATTGACTACTTTTTCTCTTGATTATAAGATGCCTTGTACTATTTCTTTGTCAACAAATTAGTTTTATTGCCAAGGACATTATAAATGAATCCTGGTTGGATACTTGATTCCTATTGCTTCATTCCATTTGACTCTTATCCAAGTGGGCAGTTAACCTGGATGCAGTCTAGCTTCATTCTTGCTGTGGTCAGCAGCGGCTGACCTCTGCTCAGTGTTCAAAACTGTCTTTAATTACTGCATTTTATTTTCTGGGCTCCATAAATCTCTTCCACACACATGGGGCTCAAAACTCATCAAAAGGTATATATATGGGCCTGGAGAGACAGTTCAGCAGCCTAAGCACCTGCCTGGCAAGCTCAAGGGCCAGGGTTTGACCCTTGGTACCACATGCCACACAGGCTCCACTTGGTGCTGGTCACTGAAACGGTGTGGTGGTGCCCCCCTGTAATCCCAGCACTGGGGAGGCTGAGACAGGAGGATCGCTATGAGTCCAAGTTGTGTTTCAAGACCCTGTACCAAATAAATAAATAAAACTTAAAAACAAGTATAGATGGCATTTATCTGCAAGTTTTGGAGGGCTCACTCCTTCATCGCCCTCCTTTTCAGCCTTTATGAAAGCTCTGCTCTGTGCTCTCTGACTTCCCAGTAAGACAGTGACTTTCTTCTTCAATAGAAGCCATGCATCAGTGTGCAAGTTCTTCCAGGCCAGAAGTCAGGTACACGTCAGTCTCAGTTGTTTTAAACTTTTTTTTTTTTTTTTTTTTTTTTTTTTTTTTGTAGAACGGAGGATTGAACTCAGGCCCTTAGCACTTGCCAGAGAAGTACTTATTCCACTGAGCCATCTCCCCGGCCCCAGTCTCAGTTGTTTTAGTTGCTGCCTTTTGAGGTTACTCCTGTCTAACTTTTGTCTGCTTTCAGTTTCTCTTGATATCTTCAAATAATTTAATTTTTCCCCAGAACTTAAAGTGTTATCTTCAGGAGAACTGGTTTATTATACGATAGTCCATCTGGTAAGCTTCCTACTTACCAGAAGGGTAAGCAGGCCATTGGGTTAGTCTTGCTATTTTTTTTTTTTTACCTTCAACAAAAAAGGGAAAAATTATTAATATGTCTGTGTTATTTGCTCCTTTTAAGTAAATCATAAGTGACTTTTTAAAAACATTATTTTGTTCTAGTTATTTTTTTTTATATTTATACAGGCTGGTCAGGGTCTCACTACGTAGATCTGACTCATAATGATCCTTCTGTTTACAGCCTCTCAAGTGCTGGGATTACAGGTGTGTACCACAGGCCCAGTCTCAATAGTTGTCTCAGCATGCCCTGGGTGGGGCTGGCACTGTAAGCCCAGGGATTGAACCCCCAGCCCCTGAATCTTCCTAAGCAGGCACTTTAATCCACTGAGCTATTTGCCCAGCCCATCTCATTATTTTTTTTTGTTGTTGTTGTTGAGGATAAAACTTTATTGGAAAGAAAACTTGTGTCTGAGAGGGACAGAAGGGGGCCCCGAGTGGGTTGCCCCTAATTATTCTTTAAAAGAGGTAACAAAACAGAATTAGGTGAACTCTGAATTATGTAATGTCTTTGAGAGGTTACACGAATACATTATATGGTAAAATGTGATAAATTCAAACATGTTACAGAGACTTAGATGGAGAAGAGATCAGAGTTGGTTTCCTAAGTAGACTAACTTTACACTAGCTGTTAAAGGGTGACATGAATTCAATAGCAGATCTGAGTGCAGAACATTCCAGAAGGAATATTATAAGGAATGCAAAAGAGTAGGAGATTGGAGATCCAGTTCTCAGCGGCTGCATTTACAAGTATAATTGAGAACTGGAAGTCAGCATGTAAAAGTTTGTGGTAGGAACCTGCTGTTAACACAGCACACACAATCTTGAAAGAAAAAAAAAAAAGCACAGGTAAACAAACACATCCTGAAATGAGCCACTGATGTCAAGTTCTAAGTAATGGGTGGCAGTGAACTTCTGAATGGTTTGCCTCTGGCGACAGCGGTGCCTAGGAGAGAGGCTCCCAGGGCGCTCAGGCAGTTCTCTTCCCGCAGATGCCAGCTGAGTGCAGCATTCACCCGGTACCAATCTGTCAGGCGGCAATCTTAGGGTTGGAGATTTTTGAAGAGTAAATGCTATATTTTCATAACATGTTTAAATGTTGAAGACATACAAATGGGGTGTGGTGTTGGGCACCTTTGCCCAGCTGCTTGGGAGGCTGAGGCAAGAGGACTGCTTGAATGCAAGCGTTTGAGGTCAGCCTGCACAACAGAGTAAGATCCCCCAGCTTAAAGCAAAACAAAACAAAACAGAAACAATCAAAACCACACTGAAAAACATAAATAAGCCCACTCGACACATAGGGCTCCTATGGCCTCTTTAGATATCAATGTACCAGTTCCTCAAAACACCATTATGGAAGATGACTGATGTTAAATTTTATGTGAAACTGGATTGTACACATTCAAAATATGCTGTAAAAATAATGATAACAACTTCTTGCTTCATACACAATGTTTGGAATAATTCTGATCTACCCAATTTAGAAAATGAAACAGTGGGCCAACCAGATAGCTCAGCAGATTAAAACACCTGCTTAGGCTGACCCAGGGACTGAGTTCGATCCCCAGTGCTCCCCCAGGGCGCAATGAGATGGCAACTGAGACTGGGCGTGGTGGCACACACCTGTAATCCCAGCGTTTGAAGGCTGAAAACAGG
>PVKA01044454.1:0-16170 GCA_004027165.1 Ctenomys sociabilis | reverse complement strand
GAACATATGTTCAGCAAATTTCATATTCTATATTCTTTTATTTTCATGGTTAAAATAAAATCAATTACAAAATACTATATATAAAAATTACATCAGAAATTGAAAAATATATTTACTAACTGGATGATATTTTATCTTTCTGGTAAATGAAATATTCTTTATACAAAATACACTACAAACAGTACATCTTGACCACTTTAAAGAGATAAGAATTGTGGGACAGAGAATATTCTGATATGAGTAAAGTTAGTTTATGTGTAAACTGAAAAATACCACATGCAATTAACAATTAGTTAAAAAGTACAAACATTTCTTTTTTACAGATCTGTTAATTATTCAACCAAAAATTCCATGTATAAGACAACTAATTTTTTTTAATGCATGTAGTACAGGGTCTACAGGGTCTCCCTACACAGATCAGACTTGTAGTGATTCTCCTGTTTTCAGCCTTCCAAGTGCTGGGATTACAGGTATCTGCCACCACGCCCAGTCTCAATCTACATCTCAGGGCACCCTGGGGGCAAGGCTGGCACAGCATGCTGGGGATCGAACACAGGCAGCTGCGCTCTACCTATGCAGGCACTTTAGTCCACTGAGCTATCTGGCCAGGCCAAGACAACTAAATATTTGTATCACTCTAAATCTCTATGTAATGTAATCATCAGAATTACCATAAACCAGGGACTGGAAAGGTAGCTCAGTGGCTAAAGTGCCGGCCTAGCAAGCACAAGATCCCAAGTTTGATCCCTAATACCGATTTTTAATTTTTTCTGTCAGGAATGGCTTAATCATGGAAAGCACAGCATGGAAAATTACTGGTTCGTTTACAAAATGGATGCCCCGAACTTTCAGTGGAAATGAGTCTGTGAGTACAGCGGCAATCGTCTTGGCTACAGATGGAGTAATCTGGAAAGCATGTGAAAACTCCCACCCTTCCAGGTCAAATACAGCTTTGACTCCATTCCGTTGAGTTTCTACTTCCCGTACGATAAGCTCAGATGTAATTAGACTTACACGAAACACATCATAAGCTGTAAACACTTTTGGGTCCCAATGTGCGATTCTGTAAATAAGAACTCTGCTCCCTGTAGGATCCCTAGATCTTAGAACGCCGTGATAGCCAGCCTTCAAAAGGCCAAGGACGCTTCTGGGGCGCAGATCCGCACTTAATTCTGGACATTCCATTCTCCATTTATAATAGTTTTTTAATAACCGCCAGGCCAGTTCCAGGTCGAAATCCCGGGCGCGCAGGAACCGCAGCAAGAAGGCGTCTGAGAGCGGCTGCGGCGTGAGCGGGACGCGCGCCTCCAGGGCCCGGCGCCGGAGCTCAGCCAGGCCGGGCTGCAGCAGCGGGGAGTCTATCCATCTAATACTCTTCCATCCAGTGTTGTGAGTTTCAGCTATGCTTATATTTACACACACACACATACACACACCAATTTGCACAAACATGTAGTCATGAGTAAAATAACGGTAGTCTCTACTATTTCTAGAATGCCTGATTTGTGTTAGTAATTACTGTTTACCTTAGACAGAATAGACCTCAAAAGTAGTAAATGGGAAAGCCAATCAAAGTCAGATTTTCTTCTACTAGATCACATTTTCATTAGATTTCTGTCTCTGTCACCAAGAATATTAAGAATTTCATTTAATTTAGCACTGACTTATTCTCTATGCAAAATTCTCTGGTACTGATGAAGATGGTGATTAGAACTGACCTAGTTTTGATTTACTGGATGTCTTCTCAGCTGTGTCCAGTCTGATACCACATCACCTACATGGACTATGTGCCCTGAGGTCAGACATATTTCAAATTGGGGGCTGAACATTCTAGATGGAATACATAATGCAGCATGTAAGGGGTGGTTCAGAACCCTACATGGAGCATAGCCAGCCTAGAATTTGTAGCTCAGGGTCTGAGCAATCTCATGCTGAGAGGAACAGCTTCTACAATGCCAGGAAAATAAATGCATTTTACAAACTCAAATCAAATCTGTACCTTCATTTTATGTATCATTTAATTTTTGGTACAACCATGATCACAAAAAGCATCAGGAGTTAGCTACTAACCTGAATTTTGACCTGGGTAGCCTTTAGGGGAACACATGAACTGGTTGTGATCTGCTTTGACACTATTTCATCATAAATACTGTATCCTAAATACACAACTTGAGAACTAATTTGTGGCCCTTGTTTAGGATTACGTCTAAAGGAGGAAAGGAGAAAAATAAATTTACACTGGCAATACCATAAGGCTTTCACTGGATCCTTTTATTAGCAAAATTTAATTAGTATGGTATCCAGTATATCATAATTATTTGTTGGATGAATGTATAATTAATGAATGACAACATACATCTACAATAGGGAAGACATTAAGAAAATTTATGAAGAACTTTTTCACAAAATGTTGGCAGTGGGTATAACTTACTCTGACACTCTGGAGGAAATTACTAAGGAAAGCGTTAACATCAGGTGTCCCTGGATTCCAAGCCCACGGTCCCTTATTTCTTAGCAGGGTGACAGTGGGCAAATCACTAAACTTCTCTGAGCTTTGATTTCCTAACATATATAAAGAAACTTAATTTACTTTAAAGCTTGATTTTGAAAAAGTTTCCCTTGCCCAGTAAACAATTGATGGAGATTGTTTCTATGAAATGAAATGTTGATTCTCATCAGCAAGTTAAATCTTTCGTCCTAGAAAAGGAAAAGCTTTCCCAACACTGGTCAAGGTCAGAAATGTTATCAGCTAAGGTAGGGAACATTCTTGGTTTCACTTTCAAAGTCAAGAGAATGGCACAGATCTAAAGTAGAAAGGAACCAGCAGCACATGTTTTTAAATATTCATAAGGGCTGGAAATGTCTTACTCCTTTCGTTTTCTCTGCCATCTGCTTTTGTTTCTTTTCTTTTCATTCTTATGCCACAGCTGCAAATGAAAACAACCATACAATAACTGAAGTTAAATAAAAAAAAATCAAAATAAAAACAATCTGAGGGGTAAAAAGAGAAGATGAATTACAAAGTTTTCCCTGAGCTCACAAGGTAGAAGAGTAACATTCGACATGAGTTAAACCTTCTCAAAAAACAAAATCCATAATCCATTTTTAAAGCAACAATGGTAAGAGCAATCACCATGATCTAAGCGGTGCCTCTGTACTAATAACATTGATATTGTAGCCACTGCTTAAAGTTGGTCAAGTGGATCCATTTTACAAAAAAGACATTGAAAATCATAGAGGTGAAGTAGATTTTCAACAGTTAGATAACTAAGAGACAGAAACTGAGATTGGAATCCATGACTGTCTGAATTGAAACCCAACCACTTTCTTCTACCAGGTTCTCCCAAAGTGGGAAGGGACATGAGAAAATTAATTTGGGAAATATTTAAGGCCAACCATTGGTACCAAACTGATTTATTCAGATAATTAAAAACTGTGATTATAGCTCTAATTAAAGTTAAGGCAGATAATTGGTTGTTGTATTTGTGAATGTGTAATTAAGAGTCTTCTACATAATTGCAGGGTTTTGGGTATCATACTTCCCATTTATTAACTGCATGCAAACTGAAGCTTTGCTGAACTGGCCCGTGGTCTGCCAAAGGCTGTACTGCAGCTTCTGGGGTCCTTGTGTCCAAGGACCATGACCTATGATATTAACAGCAGAGGCTGTGCTCAGCCCCATTTAACATGTCTTTGTCCAGAGGTCAATGAACACCTCATCTTCAAGTGTAAGGTGAAAAGCTCTTGTGGCCTTCGCTGTTGTCCTGAAAACTCCTAGCAGCATGTACCTGAAGAAAAACTGGCAGCAGTGGTCCTCATGTGTTAATTACACTTGTGAAGTCTATTATGCATAGAAAGGGCACCTGCTGGCAGTGAAAATGACTAAAATCCGCCCTTCCTGTGCAGTGAGTAAATCGAGAGTTCATTTCTCCAGGAAATAATAGTTTTCAGATTCCATTTTGTGTGTCCCCTGCATGAGGATGTACTTAACATTTAAATCATCTGCAGAGGAACAAACCTCCCTCAAATTTACATGTTTCAGGATCCTAGCACTTTACTTAAAATGCTAGCATTCCCTGCTGGGTCTTACACCAAGGATTACACTTAATGGGGGTGAAAGTCACTGAGAACAAAGTTATTAGCATTGACTCAAATTTCATGACATTTGGAGTTTCTGACCAGAGCAGTGACAGCAGGCTGAAGGTGATCAAATTCAGCCTTGACTGGAGGACCTGTGTTTTTCTTCTTTTTTGGGGGGTCTGTCATTTCATCATTTTTATATTCTACAATTAATAAAGAGACAACAATCCCCACTGGCCTGGAATCACCTTTTGGTCAGGCGCTAAAAAATTTTTTCTTAAAAATGAGACTAGGAGAGGGACTGCGCTGGCAAAAACACAGAAATTTTCAAGAGTAATAAACCTCTTCACAAAACCCACCCAGGCACCAATGCAAGTGTGAACTCTGAATCTCTGGAATAGAAGTTAGGGAGACAAGGATTCCTTCCAGCACTTTCATTGCCAAATGTTTCCTTTGAAGTTGGACCCACTGACATAACTGCCCTTGGTTAGACTGGGGATCCAGTTCTCCTGACTGCTGGAGTCAAAGATGAAGGTGAAAACAGGATATAGATTAACAGTCCCTGAAAAGTGTAAGACAACTAATACATCTTCTAAGCAAGTAAAATAGGAAAGATGGTGGATGGAAAGAACAATTGGCTAGAATGAAAGCTAATTTTTCAAAAGAAAGCTTTCGAAATTATAAAGACTTTGTTTTTCGTGGAGATACATGATAAAACAAAAAGCATGCTAGAATCCGATCTTCCCTATCATGTCACTGTTAAATATTTTAGTGTATTTCTTCTCAGACTTCTGCCTCTCTATATGTATATACATATGGATATATCTAATTTTTGTGTCATATGGAGGCATAATTCTTGTTTTTATAAGGTTGGAACAGACAATACATAGAATTTACATTGGGGCAAATTATTGAGCTTCTCGGGCCCCTGGTTTACTGATCATGAAATAGAAGTTTTAATAAGTAAGCAAAGGTCTAGCTTGGAATGGGTTGTCTGAGCATGTCTGTGGGGAGAGGATGGAAGGCAGGGGAATTTAATGAGATCAGGAAGATCAGAGTTCCCAATGCATCCCAGGCAACCTTCAGGGGAAGAAACAGCCCAGGCGAGGTCACTGGCTTTGGAAAGATTATTCTTCCTTTCTCATGGATGGTAGGAAAGGAGGAAGAGATAAGGCATGGTAATAATCTCTGGAAAGGGGAGAAAACAGTTGTGGTAATATAAGCAAAAGAAGGAGAAACCCAGGCTGGAGCCTGATGTACGGTAGGTGTGAGGGTTTGGGGCCAAACACAGAGCACCAGGACAAGTGGGGGTAGGTGGCACCACTTTCCACTGGATCTTCCATGCAGTGGCTTCCAGCCTTTCTGTAGCAATGTCTGCTCCTATTTCCACTTAGAAAGATGGTGGAGGGCTCAACAACAGTCGCAAAGCCAGGGCAGCCAAAGCCTGTAAAGAATTGGTAGAGAACCCTGCATAGCTTCCCTCTCCCACATCTTATCAGTTTAGATGCAAATGATGTATCTGTGTATCTTTTTTCTCCACTTAACTGTTTGAGGAGACTTTGAATGAGACTCATTCTCTTTTTTTTTTTTTTTTTTTTTTTTGAGGAACCGGGGATTGAACTCAGGCCCTTGCGCTTGCCAGGGAAGCGCTTATCCCACTGAGCCATCTCCCCAGCCCCACATCATTCTCTTCTTAGCCCACAGTTAGCACACTGCGTTAGACAAGGTGGGCATCAGGAAATCTGCTGCACTGAAAAAGGTCCAGAGCAAGCAGGAAGACAACAAAACCCAAAGAAATTTAGTGAAGGAGTAGAACAGAAAGGAAGCATCAAAGAGTGATGGGGGAAAGATGTGGAAAAGACAGACACAAAGGATATTAAGAGGAGAGGCAACAGGTGAAGCAACTGAGGAAAGAAGTCAGAATTAGAGGGGAGAATTCAAAGGCCACAGATATGGAATCAGTGGAGCTTCAAATAGGTCAGGTACACCAAGTGTGTCACCCTGCTGGGTCACTGAAAGCAGTTCTCAATCTATAAAGTGCGCTTGCATGTCAAATTGTTTTGAAATAATTTAAGAAGTTCTAGCAGTTTTATCCCTCTGCTGATAAGGGCCAAGACTCAGGAAAGCTACCTACTCTAAGATATAGAGCTGGGAAGAATGAATTAAGACAAGGGCTCAGCTCCTTTCAGCTCCATCCTATCTGTAGTATTTCACGGCCTCTCTCAGGGAGAGAAGGAACCTATGGACAGGCCAATGTGAGCTCCATGGGAACAGAAGCACCAATAGCATAGCTTCTAAAGTCACTGAGTGCAGCAGAGAAAGATGAAAGCAGAAAGAGATGGACAGGAAATTCAGACAAACGAGTAGTGGAGACCTAGAGACAAGGCAATGACACTGATGGGATGGCAAGAAGGTCCCTAGGTATTGTGCTAGAAGAGAAGGATAAAGTGTATCTTGTACCAGGTCATGGCCAGGGGGACAGGAGTCTGATGATCCTCACTTTGAAGTGAGAAGCTACTATTCAAGATTGTTCAGTACTTCACGGCATCCTTAGTGGAGGGGACAAGACAGCGATGTGGATATGGAGGGGTGCTAGAGTGACCTTTAATCTTAAAAACATTCCCAAAGGAGGAAATATAAACATCTTATAGTGACCAAATGAATGTATTATGAGGGACTTATATTCTCATCCTTTCTTATCTGCAAAAACTAGACTGCTTCTTACCTGCTCTAGCAGGGAAGAAATATAAAAGTGAGATGAGCAGTACCTAGAGGACATGAACTGAAAATAATTTCCAAAATAATCTAAGATATACAGAGGCATGGTAAACAAAATGTATAGCCCAGCCATGTGATAATCAAGAAGAAATTTTAAATGAGCCAAGCAAGATAAGCCAGATGTGGTGGCTTGCTCCTATAATTTGAAAACTCTGTGAGACTAAGGCAGGGGGATCAAAGTTCAATCCCAGCCTGATCAACTTTATTACTTAGCAAGAACTTGTCTCAAAATAAAGCATTAAATAAAGCATTAAATAAGGGCTGCAGATGTAGCTCAGTGTGAAGGGCCTGGGTTCAATCACCACTGCAAAACAAACACAAAAAAACAATAACCCCCCTCAAAATAAGAGTATGATTATATCCTCCACATGGTAGGAAACATGTAACTCCTTTATCTTATAAATAGTAAAAGAAAGGCATGGATAAGAAGGCCAGTCTTAGTAAGAAAAAAATATGATAGAGATATGAGCCAATTCACTGGTGCTGTTCTCAAGGGAGGGCCTTGATTTTTATCTATGGGCTATGCACTATGCATGTGGTTCCTTGAGAAGAGAGTGAGCCAAACAAATTAGGGGGGAACACTAGTCAAAAAAAAAAACAGCATTCCTCCCAGAACTAGAAAAGGATAATCCTAAAATTCTCATGGAACAAAAAGAAACCCAGAAGAGCAAAAACAATGCTGTATAGCAAGTACAAGGCAGGAAGCATCACAATTTCAGACTTGAAATTACAATACAAAGCTACAGTGCTGAAAATAGCATGTCACAGGCACAAAAACAGATATGTGGATCAGTGGAATAGAATAAGAGGATGAAGATTAGACTCCAGGCACATTCACTCAGCTATCTGATCTTTCACAAAGGACATAAAAGCATATATTGGAGGAATGACAGCCTCTTTAACAAATGGTGCTGGGAAAACTGGCTATGCACATGCAGAAGACTGAATCTAGACTGCTAACTCTCATCTGTATTAAACTAAAATCAAAGTGGACCAAAGATCTACATGTTAACACAGAACAATTAATTTGCTGGAAGAGAAAATAAATAAAACCCTTAAAGATAGGTGTACACAGTTGTAAAAGAAATACTATCAAGAATCAACTAATAAAATTGTATCAAATTAAACAGTTTCTGTGCAAAAAAGGAAATAATTAAGAGACAACCTAGGGAATGGAAACTTTTTCCTAAGGGCTGGCAAGATAGCTCAGTGGACTAAGTGCCTGTTTTGGCAAGTGCAGAGACTAGGGTTCGATCCCTGACACCACATGCCACACTAGCCCCACCCTCAGGAGCACTGAGCTGGCCACTGAGACTGGGTGTGGTAGTGTATGCCTGTAATCCCAGCCCTGGGGAGTCTGAAAACAGGAGGATCACTACAAGTCCAAGCTGCATGATGAAACCCTGTACCAAATACATAAAAAATAAAATAAAACAAAATAGCAATTGAAATGAGTAAATTCAGAAACAGCAGTACAGTGGCCAATAAACACATGAAAAAATTGTTCAGCACTGCTGGCCAATAGACAAATACAAATTAAAACAACAATGAGATTCCATCCTACTCTAGAAAGAATGGCCATCATTAAGAAAGCAAGTAATAACAAATGTTGCAAGGTTTCAGGAGAAAATGGATCCCTTTAAATTGTTGGTAGGAATGTAAGCTAGACCAATCACTATGAAAGTCAGTGTGGAGACTCCTCAAAAACTGAAAATAAAAATTCCATTTGACTCAGCTATTCCCCTTCTAGGTATCTTCTCTGAAGACTTACAAACACTGTATTATAGTAATACACATACATCGCATGTTTATAGCAACACAACTCATAACAGCTAAGTCTCAGAAAATAGCCTATATTTCTATCAACAGATGAATGGATACACAAAATTGGGTATTTACACAAAATGGAGTACTGCTCTGCCATAAAGAAGATCTGAGTCATTTGGAGGAAAATGGATGTACCTCAAAGTCATAATCTTAAGTGAAATATATCAAGACACATGAGCTTAAATATAGCATAGTTTCTTTTACATGAAGATCCCAAAATATAAAGAGCAAAATTTTAAAAAAAGGAAACAAGGAGATAGATCTTTTGTAAAAGGGAAGGCTACCCACATTTCCTAAAACAAAACAAAATGAAGGCAAACTAGACCAAAGCATGGGGAAAGTAGAATGCCTTTAATATTCTCTGAGGATAATTTGGCTGTGAGAGTGAAGCTCCACAGGGAGAGGGTTGCAAAATAGCATAGCTTCTGACTGGTCTGGACTCATCTATTTTTAAGCGACAGGGTCCTTTTCTCCAGAAGCTCTCAATTTCTGTGTTTCTTTAACAACATCTGCTTATAATAGCTGTTTGGAGACAATGTCTTTTTATCACGTTATTCTAGAAAAATGATTCATCATAAGAAAAATGGATCCAAATCAGCCACCCAGATTATTCCAGTTAC
Source organism: Ctenomys sociabilis (assembly GCA_004027165.1). Lineage (NCBI taxonomy): Eukaryota > Metazoa > Chordata > Mammalia > Rodentia > Ctenomyidae > Ctenomys > Ctenomys sociabilis. The sequence goes on along the minus strand of PVKA01044454.1, from coordinate 6,865 downwards.
TTATTGAAGACAATGAGAAGGAGGATGCTGCAGCAGAAACATGAACTACCCACCTTCTGTGAGCCAGCCTTTCTACACACCTGATGTCCTTTCTCTGTTATCTCCTTTCACTGTTATAATTACATACTGAACAACTTCATCTTGCAGATGATGAAACAAAGCCTTAGGCCAAGTGACTTGCCCAGGTCAACTCCAAAGCTTCCTCCTTTCCACTAAAACATGTTTCACTCAACAGTGACATTCTCATCAAAAAGCTTCAGAGGATTTTGAAGTCTGGTTTTTGCTCCCAAATGGCAGCTGAGAGCAAGTCTGACGCGACATGCCAGGGCATGGCTGAAACTTGAAGACCTGAGGGATCTCAAGCATTCCTGTCACCAGTTTCTAATTTGTCTTAGGGGGAAAAAAGTACAGACCTTCTTGGTGCTTTGGTTTCTCCAAGTTGAGAACTGGTAAAAGGGTTACCTATTCCCTTGAACTCCTCAGAATGTCATGAAATAAAAAGGCTGTTGGAAAGAAAAGGGCTACGTAATTGGGAGGTCTCAAATCTGAGTTAGTTTAGACTATTTTAGACTCTTCAGTGGTATCAAGTTAAGACCAATCCTGCCCAGCCCATTCCTGGAATTGGGAAAGTGGAGGGCAGGGTATAATGCAGCCTTACCAGCAGTAGTCCAGCAGATGTGGGGGCAGCACTGGGATGTATACATGCTGCCAGTACATGGGGTAGAGCATTGCGGCCGAGCCATGGATGCAGGCAGTCAACTGCAACAGAGGCAAAGCAGAAATTCAGAACAAATCAAGAGACCGAGAGCTGTCCCTGTCTTGCAGCAATAAAATCAAACATATAATCAGCATACTTAAAATTATAGGATGAAAAATCTGGAGAAATAATGCTAAGTTAAAGTGATCGTCTTAGAGCAAATTTTGTTAAGAATTGTCAAAAAAACTTTTCTTTTTTTTTTTTTTTTTTTACTATAAATGGGAATGCAGGGTTGGGGGTATGATATACATTCAGCGACAGAGCACTTGTGTACTGTTAGTGAGGCCCTTAGTTCCAACCCTAGTACTACCAAAGAAAACAAAAAGATAGCTAATGCACATTTAGAATGCAGTAACACATTCAGAAAATGGAGAGATACAAGAAGACAGGAGTTTATGCTGTTGGAAGATTATCATTTTAAGGTATCACACACATAATCATTTATGAATCTTTTCCTAATAAGATTAGGATGATTATAGTGTTCTTTTAAAAATTAATATTATTTCATGCCAACTTTCCCAGAAAAAAATCTTTTAATGATACTCAATGAATTTCTCATACTGTATTTCACTACTCTTTTTTAAAAAACGTATTTGTATTTGGTACAGGGTCTTACTATGCAGCTTGGACTAACAGTGATCCTCCTGTTTTCAGCCTCCCAAGCACTGTGATTATAGGTGTGCGTCACCACACCTGGACTTGGTGGCCTGGCTCAGTGCACCTTGGGGACAGGGCTGGTGGGGCATGTGGCGCTGGGGATCAAACCTGGGTCTCTGTGCTTGTCTAAGTAGGTGCTTAGTCTGCTGAGCTATCTCGCCGGCCCTTTTACTACTCTTTAATTCAATCAGATAAAAAATTTTATATGTAGTTCCTAGGTACATAATTTAAAGGTAAAGTTAAATGAATACTTTTAGGCACTCACCAAATGTAATAATATAAATACATTGACATAATAGTAGGTGAATAGAGGCTGTTTATACTCCCTAACCACTGCTATGATATTGATCTCACTGCCTCTTATTCTGCAGTCAAATCAGTACCTTTAAAATTGTATTGATCTTACTTCTATTTTTATTGCTCTGACCAAGATTGAAGCTGAACAACTTTTGTCATTTTTCTTGACTACATTTCTTAAGTAAATGATCTACGCTATATTATCAGTTCATTTCTAAAATGAGGGACTATTAGACACTGATTTATAAGACAGTATTGATAATTTGAAAAGGATAGACTTCTGTAATGTTTCTGAAAACGAATTATCCTTATTTTTCTTCAAATTTCTGAATGAAGAGGTTTAAATCATTATGTAGGCAATTTTTTTTTCGTTATAAGTGATTTCTACTACTTTTATTCTGAGAAAATTTGAAAGATTTCTCCTACATTTAACTCTTTAATCCATCTGGAATCAATTTAGTTTTAAGAAGTGATGTGAAAATTTATTTTTTCTACATAGTTAATCAATTGTTCTGGCACCCTTTACTGGCTAATCCTTCCTCTTCCTATTTTTTTGACATGCTCCTATTCCATATTTTTTTTCTTTTTATTTTCTTAAGAGTTAGAGATACTGTCTCATAAAATCAGTATTTGGGACATAAAAATTTGGGAAATAACAACACTAAAAATGGATACAATTGCTACAAAACTCAACACAGCAAAAAGGAAGGGGGTAAAAGCAAATCTTTGGAGATACAGCTATGAAGTGACAAAAGCCAACAACACATGTTCCTTTCTGTGTTTTTTTTCTTTAATGTTTCTTTGGTTTCTGGGAAACCTGTTCCCATGAGGACTTCGCCTCTTTTGGAAGCTGTTAACTAGCCTTTGCTGACAGAAGGACATTTACGTGGCGAAAGAGTGATGTGCCAAGGCCCAGTTAAAAGAATCCCAGAGGTTAGTGTAACATGAACAGCTTTAAATTGGATATTCTGCTGATGCTTCACAGTTGTGAGTCCTGTGTATTAAAACCAGGGTGCTCTCCCCCTTTCCTTTCAGACTCTGTTCTTTATAACAGGTTCATGCCAAAAACAGGAGACAATCCAGCAAGCACTCGAGAGCTGTTTCCACCAACCATGCCATGGCTACGAGCTCCCACCCACCCTTCCCAACTTATTTTTATTGGTCCCCTGATAAAGGAGCTTGCATATGTACACATGTATGACTAATCCCTTCAGGATTTCTTAGAAATGAAATCCTTACTGTTGTCAAGTGAACAGAAGAAGAAGCAACTTACTCCAATTTTACCATACCATCAGGCTGAGGGTTACACTAGCCTTGGATCCCAGCTCATCCTATACCCAGCTGCCCCAGTGCTTCTGCTATACAGGTTCCGTCCCAGCACTACTTGTTTAGAAGTCACAAAGGCACACCTAGGAAAAGCTGTCTCTACCCGCTCCCATTCCTTCTGGAAAGCAGCACTTCTAACCACCATTCTTAACTGTCTTCTCCAAGTTCTCCCTTGGAATATTTCATTTTATAGATGTAGGAATAACTGTGGACTTTCTTTCCCTTTGTCTTTCCCTTATCTTCCAAACTAGATTTGTACTCTAGCAAACACCTCTCTTACTTCAGGACTCTGCGCAAACATTAAACTCCTCTTCAAAGCCTTTCTTTGCCTCCCCTGGGCATATGGCCCAATATCATACTTTGAATATGTTCACAATAGAAAGACAGTGGCTTGGCTTTCAACAATACAGTCCATTCATTTTCATGAGTCCCATAGTGGGGCATAGGACTCAAATTCCAGAGTAGTAACAATTTAGACATACAAACATGCTACTTTTGGAAAATTGAGTTGCTATTTATTCAATAATATCCTTATTAAAGCATTTCAAAATCTATGAAGTGTTATACAAATGCAAGAATCATCACAGAATTCATTTACAATTCTCTGAAATAGTCATTTGACAGGATGGTCCTGTTTGAAACAGAACCGGATCACCTGATTCTTTTTAGCTTAAATTGGTTTTGGTCAAAATGTTATTTTGAGACAATGTTTCTTACCAGTCTCCTTAACTTCAAAATAAGTCCACCAAGCTAAAAGCTTGATCTCTCCAACTGGAGTAAAATGCATTCACCCATTTGATTAGGAAAACAAACAAACAAAGCAGGGAACTATTTGGCTTTATTCCAAAATACTAAATGGCACAAATTATGTGCATTGTTACTTAAGAATAGTGACTAAGCTGATTGCTTTTAAAGAAAAGTCTCATTATATATCTATGCTTAGCCAGAAATAATATATTATGTCCTGTAGAGTATCATCAGCTACTTCTTAAAATAATTCTAACCCCCATTTCTAAAAAGTGAGAACCATTAAATAATTATGCCCATTCCTTACAGGAAACAAAATTTTAGAAGACAAAACTTTAAAGTAATGAAAGTATACAATTTGAAGTGTAGTCAACAAAGGCACAATGTGAATATTTAATTAAAATGCAAGTTGAGGAAAACGATCCTATCAAAATCTCACTCAGCAGGAGAATAGAAAGATAGTATGTGTAAAATTTGCCCAAAGTTATTAGTCACAATGAATATTCATCAGAAGCCAATTATCAGTCCCATTTAATGACACCCCAAAAGATTTTGCCCTGAAGCAGCTGAACAGTCTAAGATTCCAGACAAAACTAGACAAATTATACAGCCAAGAGCCAGTCTAGCCAGGACATGGATTGTACAGTAAACCACTGGTGGGCTTTTGGCTGCAGTTTAGCAAATTCTGTCCTCAATTAAAGGTGCACAAGGTCAGTTATATCTTGGAGCTTTCTATATGTCTCCATTAGTTTTTTTAGAGGCTGAGGGAGAGAAAAAGAAGGCTCTGGGGGTAGAATCCAAATGGCACATGATCAAGGGTATAGGTGGAAAATTACAAGGACACTTTTTTTTTGGTACTGGGAATTGAACTCAGCGCCTTGCACTTGCTAGGCAGATACTGTGCCCCTGAGCTACATCATTGACCCAAGGATGTTTTTTTCTTAAAAAAGGTGCTTCTCACAGATAATATTCAGATTGTCAAAACCTAAGGTTCCATTTCTTTGGCTGATTCCCAATAACAGCTCTACAACTAAATATCAAACTAATAGTAAGAATGTTTTCTAGCAAAAGATAAACATAACAAAAATTCCCACAGTGTGTCAGGTACCATGCTGGGGGTTGAGGCCTTTGCAAAGTACTCTTTTTAAAAGAACTTATTTTAAAGAGAATACAAAAAAAATAGATCAGACATTTAAAATGATATACAGTTTTTTTTAAAAACATGGCTTATGTCTGTAATCTGAGAACTACCTTGAAGACAACCATGTGTAAAGCACTCTTAAAGGAAGGTGTATGTACCCTTTACCACATTTCACAGATAAGCAAACAGTCTCTAAGGTGAAATAACCTGCTGAAGGCCACACTGCTAGTGACAGAACTGGGACTCATATCCAGGTCTGTCAGCCTACAATGGCTACTGTTTCCACAGAGCATGAGTGAGCTTACAAGTGCCTGCGTGCCTTCCTGTGCCATCCACTATGTGAGGAGCCTGAAAAGGAGAAGGTACTGTCCTGGAAGGTACTAAATGACTATGTAAATATGTATCTGCCTTGCTGTTAGCAGACCAAACATCTAGAACAAAATACTAGCAACAGGAAGAGTTTTTTTTAAACAAGAAAAATAACACACAAAATTTATCACATGCCTAAGGCATGGAAGTATTAAGCTTGAAAATAATCATTTTTAAAACAAACTCACATCTGATCATTTCCTGAATATTAGTCCCATTTAAGGTGTTGCTAAATGTGTATCCACAGGAAATTCTAGATAAGGAGGTGACGATTGTTAGTAAAAGAGAACGGTTTACAAGCCATTTTAGGTACACATTAGCTGAAAGCATGGCTTAAAAGTAGTTAAAAATCTTGCTTCTGTCATGTTCTCTTTTACACACTTGTACAAAGTTTTCCATTAACTCTGTTGGATCTAAGCAAGCCACTTCCTTACTGGATCTTACCTTCATCTATATGTAAAATGAGAAGGTGGACTACAAAACACTTGTGGCCCCTTACTGCTTAACAAATAATGATTCCAGAGGAACTGCCACTCTCTGAGGTAAAGAATGCTCCTCCTGGGTCTTAGTTTACCTTTTTCAGCTCTAGTGACCACCCAGAAGTAACTTTACTGTCAGACTTGCTTTCTCCTCTCTGCAGCTACAGGAACTCATCTCTAATTAATTAGTGGCCTACCTAAGAACCATCACTTCCAATCACCCCCACTTCCATCACCGAACTATGGAGGGCACAGCCACCTTCCAAGCCAGGTCCCTGACATGCTGAAGATATTAGAGGAAGGAGATGTCAGCAGAACATGAGCATGACACTCCAGGAATGAGCTTGGCAAGGATAGAGACTGCACTGAAAGCCTCTTCTTATCTCTTCCTACAACACATAACAGGCGGTATGTAGCTACTGGGGACATGTTAGAATGCCTCCAGCTGAAATTCATGAGGAATGGCAGACAAATTTACCAGACACTTAACAAATTGCAACTGCTTAAGACATCAGAAGTAGAAATTTCAAATTATAAAGTAGTATTGAGATTCCAAGTTCTGTAAACTGGAGAGGAAACAAATCAGGTGTTTGCAGGCATTTTCACACTCTCAAATTCAAGAATGTTCAATAATCATACTGACACCTGCTTCACAGGCTTTGGGGCATTTGGATGTCCTCTGTCCATGTAACATAAAGAAACTGATTAAATGAAGAGTAGAGAAAGAACAACAGATTACTAACTTTCAAGACAGGTTATTTTAATTTCACTTATTTTAACTAACAATCATCTTATATAGAATAGTTGTAGAAAATTTGTGTCTTGGGAAAGTTGTTAGCTTTTTCAACTTGAGAATCAGATATTTTTTTAAAATTACAAATAATCTTCATGGTCATCAGGAAATAAATGGTACTATCATTCAAACAGTGGTGTTGTCTTGGTTTTTGATTATTATTTACTCTCAAATGGAAAATCCACTGTAATATCAGCAAAGGGTTTTAAGGTAAACAGAAACAAAGACAGACACCCACTGTGGAGAGAGTCTTACCTTCCCCCAGGAGCAGTATCATTCAGTACAGAGGAAGTTACTCG
>PVKA01044453.1:0-16171 GCA_004027165.1 Ctenomys sociabilis | reverse complement strand
GTCTCACTGCAGTTCAGGCTGGCCTAAGCTCACTTTGTAGCTCAGGCTGGTCTCGAACTCACCAACAATCCTCCTGCCTCTGCCTCCCGAGTGCTGGGATTACAGGCATGCGCCACCACGCCCAGCTTCCCCCCCCCCTTTTTTTAAACAAGCATTTACTTAAGAGACAGCATGACAACTATTGGTATGTCATGACAAGCAGTGTGTATTTAGAAAACCAGAATGACAGGCATTCCAAGTATGACCCTACTATTACATATTGCTATCTTCAGTGCAGTAGTTTAGTTCACATGTATCAGAACATATAGTTAGTCAGGGTGAGAATCCTATCATTTAATTTCTAAGTTCAAAAACCAGCTGATATTTCTCAGGATTATGGCCTTACCCTTCTTGAATTTATAAGTGTATGACTTTGTCCCTGTCATATTTCCTAGCTTATCTCCTTGCCCTCTCTTCGTTGTCTAATCCTCAAGTTCTAACTTTCCTTTTAATTGTATTGTACATTTCTATTTCTATTTCTTCTTCTGAGTTCTTATCCTAGGGAAATAAGAACTATGTAATATTTGCACATATTGGCCTGGTTTATTTCACTTATGAGTATATCTTCAGGTGGCATCCACTTAATTATAATAAGTTTATCATTTTTATAGCTGAGTAATACTCCACTGTATAAAAATACCACATCTCTTCATCCATTCTTCTGGTGACGGACATCTTGATATCACAAAGTATGTTGTTATACACATAAGTACACATATATCACTAGTCAGGGTGAGAATCCTACCAATTAACTGCTAGGTTCACACACCTGCTGATGTTTCTCAGTTCCTCGGGAAAATTCCCAGTAGGGGGATATCTGGCTTGAATGGGATTTCCAGTCTTGCTTTTTAAGGAGACTCCACACTAATTACCATAATGGTTGCAAAATTCGACATTCCTATCAACAGTGGAGAAGGGTTTCTTTTTCCCCCACAACCTCTCCAAGATTTGTTGTTAGTTCATTTGTTTATGATAGCCATTCTTTCTGGGGTGAGATGGTGTCTCAGTGTTGTTTTAATTTGCATTTTACTGATGGCTAGTGATGTGGAGCATTTTTTCATATATTTATTCGCTTCTTCAATTTTGTCCTCTGAGAAGTATGTGTTCATCTCAGGTTCTCATTTCTGCATTGGGTATTTAAATTTTGTGGCCCTCATATTTTTTTTTTTTTTTTTTTAGTTCTTTATACATTCTAGAGTGCAGACCTTTGTATGAGTGCTTATTTGTCAAGATGTTTTCCAAATTTGTTGGTTGTCTTTTTACTTTGTTGGTCATTTCTTTGACGTGTAGAAACTTCTCAAAAAGAGGAGGTCCCAGTTGTTAACTCTTTCAAGTTCTGCCCATCCAATTTGATTTTTGTTTATGAACTCTTTGCCTGCCCGTATGTCTTCCAGAGTTCCTCCTACTTTCTCTTCCAGGAGATGTAGTGTTTCTGTTTTCGTGTTTAGATCTTTAATCCATTTTGAGTTTATCTTATTGCATGTTGATAGAACTCATTCAAATTTTAGTTTTGGGCATGTAAAGTGTCAGTTTTTCCAGTACCATTTGTTAAAAAAAGAGACTATCTTTCTTCCAGTGACCATGTTTGGACACTTTGTCAGAGATAATGTGGCTGAGTGTGTTTTTAGAAGCTTCTGTGTCTTCTAATCTATTCCACTGATCCACAGGTCTATGTCATTGTCAATACCATGCTCATTTTATCATAGTAGCTTTATAGCATGATTTCAAGTCAGGAATGATAATGTCCTGCCTTGTCTTCGTTGCCCAGGATTGCCTTTGCTATTCTAGGTCTTTTATGTTGTAGACATAAGGCCTTTGTTGGAGCTACAGCTATAAATTTTTCCCAGTTTGTGTGTTTTCTTTTTACTCTGTTAAAGATTTCCTTTTAAGTGCAGAAACTTTTCAAAATGGTGAGATCCCAGCTGTAGACTCTCTGAAATATTTCCCATGCAGTTTGGTTTTTGTTCATGAACTCTCTACCTGTCACTATTATTAAGATTTCTATTTACATTTTCCTACAAAAGATTTAGTGTTTCCGTTTTAAAATCTAAATCTTCGATCAATTTTGACTATACTTTTGTGTGTGGTGATAGTCGTATGCTTAGTTTTAGCCTTCTGGGATGTGGAGAGCCAGTTTTTTCAACATCATTTATTAAAGAGTTTGTCTTCTTTCCAACTAACATGCTTTGCCCTTTTCCCAAAGAAAAGGTTGCTGAGTGTGTTTGCAATTGCGTCTGCATTTTTTAGTTTGTTCCACTTATCCTCAGGTCTGTGTCTGTCAGTGCCAAGCTGATTTTATCACAGTAGCTTTGTAGTATAATTTCAGGTCAGGGATTATGTTTACCTCCTGCCTTTCCATTTTTCCCCATTTTTGTTTTTTGTGTTCTGGGTTTCATGAGTTTCCACATGAATTTGAGGAATATTTTGTTTAGTTCTGTGACGTACAATAATGTCCAATATAATCAAGGTCTTTCAAAGCACCAACTGGGATTTGGGGGGCTTTATTTACATTAGCAAATTGAGTCCAAATTTAATGTGGAAATGCAGATAACTTAAAATGATCAAAATAATGGTTACAATAAGATTAGATTATATACTTTTGAATATAAAAATTATTACCCAACAACAAAATTTCTTGAAATATAGCATAGATATTACAGGAATGAAGATAGACATAGATATTACAGGAAGTATTTGAGAATCCAGAAGTAAACCATGAAAATGCAAGGTGAATTCATTTTACAACTAAGGACAATTGTAATACTATTAATAAGGGTAGGACATGTTCACAACTGGAACTACTGGTTATCCACACATAAAACATAAATAGGTACAGCTATTTAATATCATACCAAAAAATAACTGAAATCAGGATATTACATAAACTTCAAAACTGAAAGAACAAATGCTGACTAATAATTGTGGTTGTATGAGATCTCACACTGAATGGAACACTATTTAACCTTAAAAGAATGAAATTTTGCCCTTTTCAGCAAAGTGTGATCTTGTGACATTATATTAAATGAAGGGAAAGCCAGGCCACAAAAGACATATGATGTAAATTTTTACTTTTCTGGAAGGTATAAAATTTGACCACATGGAAATACTTTTATTTCAGATTCACACTAACTGGAGTTTTGTTTTTTAGTTTTGACTAGTTCATAAGATTTTCTCATCACATGACTCTAATTTTCTGAAAATCAACCTTGTTTCCTCCTCTCTGAAGACAAAAACGTTATTTTTTAATTCTACTAACTGTCAGGGTTTAGGTTATCCAGAAAAACTGTTTTCTACCCTACGGAGTTTGACAAAGTCAGAAAATATTGATTTACTGTCACAACTGGTTATGACAGTTGTGACAACTGTTACCATAAATGTTGCTAAACATGTTGTAGAACAAAGAATTATCTGATTAAAATATTCTCAAAATTACAATATATTATTCAGATTGTGTAAAAAGTAAGTGACACAGCATATTCATTCCTTGACATTAAACAATGTTCATGACTTGTGAAAGCATAAAGTTAAATTTTATTTAAACTGTATTCATTGTCAATTTCATATTTCTTTTATTATGTACTTTATACAAAATTTAGAATATATTCATATAAAATTTCAAAAGCATTTTCATAAGCTTCTTCTTGTTTGATAATGTGTCCAGTAATCATCAATGCATACTAAAAAGGTTTTAGAATTTTCCCCTTATACATAAAACTATAAATTCATATACGTACATGTATACATGCATATATACATAGCACATAGCTCTTGGTCATTTATAAGCAAAAATGTATTATTTCATAAACACCATTTTGCATGTTATATTTTTATGTTCTACAACCCCATCTGGAAATACGGCCATACACATGATGGATGTTAATCACTACTATAAAGGCTGTATAGTACTCAAGGTAAGACTTTCCTAATTGAAAATGTCTTCCTTTGTCATTAAGTAATTATACAATAAATAATATTTTCCAGTTATTCATATATATGACAATATTTTATATAGGTGTACACTATTTTACTATGGGTGATACTTAGGACAAAACTTCCTTGTTGAAAGAAACATGACAATTTTCATTTTAATAATTATGCATACCTTTATAAATAAATGAAAAATTAGTATTTCAACTGTAAAACAAACATTTCTTCCTTTTCATGTGTTATTTTAAGGAATAGCAGTGTGTAGTGCCAAAGAACACGGCTTAAAATATATTTTGAAAATCTTTAAATCTCCTGTGTGTTTTTTCTCTATATTGTGTTTAAGTATTTGTCTAGCATATGCTGGACACATTGAACTAAAATACTCATGTCATTGAAATTGTGAAGGCAATAGTACGTGTGTGGACATCATAACGTATAAGGACGATTCTCCTATTTCTGCATGCTAAAGCTACTGTGCAAGGTTTTCTCATAATGGGTATGTTGCTTTCTTCTGTTTCAACACACAGTTTAAGCTGTCATTAAAAATGTTGAAAGGCAGCAATATCATCGTATCACCATTTTTAATAGAACACGTTTTAATAAAAGTATACCTGTGATATTTCCTTTTAAAATATCCATTCTGATATGTCCCTTTTTTGTTTTCCATGAAGACTAAGGAATTTAAACAGCCATCTAATGTTTAGTTGTATTTTTTGTCACTTTTTTAAATCACCACTGACTTCTAATATTTCAGTAAATAGTAAAGTTTTATTTAAAGTCAAGTTGTTTAACTCTTAAGTAAAATCTTGTCAAGTAGCACAAAAACGTTATAAATAGTTTAGCTTAGTAAATAATTTAACATGCTATTTATAATTATGTCTATAAAATAAGTCAACAGAAATTCAAGCTACACAAAAAGTTTAATGATTTTCTTAATATAACAGTTTTTTTTTTTCAATATGGTACAGTTTCAAATGTTCTCTTTAAAGTTTTTTCTTTTGGTAGAGCATGTCACTATAGAGAAATTAGAAAGAGATCTCTTTATCTACAACAAAGGACAATGAGTTCTATAATACTCTTCTGATTATAACCTGATTAGATTCCCTCAGTGTCAATAAGTAGAGTAAGTAAGTGTCCTGAGTGTCAATTTGCCCATTATCACAAATGAAATTAAATAATAGATGAAGGACTACAGATTATAATAGTAAATATGCATTAATATTCTTTACAATGCAAAGACTAGGGTAATTTTAATTCACTTACAGACAAATAACTAGCAGCATTTTAAATGTCAAACTACTCAGATAATTATAAAGGTGGCCTCAGTGTCAGAAAAGATGTGTTCTCAGGAGCAGTAATTACTCTAATATGAAATCGTGGTCTTTCTTATCATATGTTTTATTAAAAGTGAGTTCAAAAATATATTTAAATAAATGAATTAAAATAAGCTAATAACAAAGGAGAGTATTTAAAGTCACAATTGATGTATGAGTTTAGAAAACAGCATGACTTCTGCTTCTACATTATGTTTTTCTGCTGTCTTTAATTTTTTAAACTTACAATACAAGACCAGTACAGTGGTCTTCTTCTTCTGTACTGTCCATTGGCATGACCTGTACATGTAAACTCCATTAGGATTTCATAGATAGCAATATTTCTTTTTGATCCGCATTGTTTTCAAATATGTAAGAAATAGGCATAGATTGTGTAATGGTGACTTTGAACTTTGCTAGTCCTGAAGATTTCAAGCTAATTTGAGTTATGTTATTGTGATTCATTGATAACATGTACATGGCTAGTTACTAACCTTTATTGGGCCAGCAAACACACAGTAAATTTTATAAGCACTAAGAAATTTTGAAATTGAAGAAACTTAAGTAATTTAATAAATGAAACATCTCTTTTTAACTTTATCTATCCAGTAAATGCAGGATGAGTTTCAACAAAATCATTTTATTAAAATTACAAGATCATATATCTGACACGTTGCTTACCCAGCATTATATTCACATACACTATGGATTTTCAGAATGTAGACTCTAAAATTAAAATAATGATGATTGGATATCTTTCCTTGATCTGAGTGGCCTTGAGGAACCATGCTTGCATTTTCCCTAACTTATCAAATTTATAATGACTGTTCTTCAAATTTATCACCTATAAAGGGTGATCACAGCAACTGCTCCATCAAACTTCGTGAAGGGAAGGGTTAATGTAATAATATCTAAACATAAAGTCTTGTTTGTAAATATTCATTAGTTATTAGGTGTATTATCACTAATGCTTTCTGTTGTCTTCCTAATGAAACAATTTTAATTGCATTTTGATCCTAAAATGAAAGGGAAAAGAGTAAAAATTTTCAGTGGAGGATAAAACAAGAACGTGAAAGAGGATTCAAGAAAGAAATAGGAAAGGGATCAGTAATATCCTATACAGCATCAAACTTATAAGTGATGGTGCAATCCATAGGCAGTGCAAATCCACATAGATTCCAGCCCAATTGATGTTGCCACAGAAACGATCCTGTAGATGGACTGGAGTTTTAATTTCAAGGTGCTATAAACTATATATGCAGCTAAAAAGCCGAGGCCAAGGAAATTCAGTGATGGAGATGCTGAAAAGTAATAGAGAAATACAATTCTTGAGCAAGAGATACAAGTTTTAGTTTGAGACCATTGAGTATCTGAAAGCTGCTTCTTTTCACAACAGCTTTGGAAGGAACAAAACGAGCTTGCATGAAGTCACAATAGTTGCTTGGGCATATGGGTAGTTACAGTGTTTCCCATTAAATGTGATCAAGTTGGGCTAGAACAGAGTAAGAATTGAATTTCTTAATAGTACCAAAGCTGCAGACTGGCAAGGTCTTGGCCAAAACAAGGCTAAAAGATGCAAAGGACTGTGAAACTTACAGAAAGCCCAGTGGTGAAATACCAGAAATGATCAGAAAATTTGTTATCATGCAATGATTATACAATACAGTTTCTTTTAACCATATCATGATAAAAACCTGGAAACAAATGTACTTTAATTTTTGGATTGATGTAATCATTGAGTAGGATTTAAAAATACATGAAAAATTGTGTAACATTATTGAACCACCCATACAGTACCACATATCTTAAATAACATGTAATTTTGGCTGTGCAACACCTTTTAATGCTTGGCTTTAAAGAAGTTATAGCCAATGTGATAAAGTGTTATATCCATTTCCAAATGTTCTAAGTCAAATAAACATTATTTAATAATAGAGTATAAAATGTAAAATTATCAGTTATAACAGTAAATATCTATTTTAATAACATATTAACATTATTTGAAATGTATATGTTTATGGAATGAAATATTTTCATTTCTATAGGCTGATTAAATGATAGTATAGATGAAATCATTTTAAAAAGTAGCTACCTTTTCTCATATTGTCGCGTTCATTAAAAAAAGTACTAGTAAATAAATGATTTTTTTTTTTTTTTTTGTACTTGGAATAGAACTTACAATCCTCTACTTGCCAGGCAGGAACTATGCCATTGAGTCATAGCACAGCTCTGAAACGACATTTTTTGGTTTTGAAACTTTAATAAAAGTAAAAAATGAACACAAAAAGAACATAATATTGAAAACAGCATGAATGTGAACCTCACTGGATGCTCAAATATGGGGCAGTGCAAGTTTCGCTGAGACTCTTTTCTCTTTTACATTTTTGCAAATTCAAGTCACTTTGGTTCAATACATCTGCTATGGACTATTGGCAAAATGTTTTTCAGATTCACATTTTTTGGCTACATTTTTCTCACAGATACAGATTTACTTCTAGTTTAAGAGAGAAAAAACACACTGCTCATGTCTGAGTTCAACTGGATGATGTACTCACTTTCAACAGAGAACTTCTGGTCTCCATGAGCGGCCGACATTTTCAACAAAGATCAATAGTATGAAAGGATTTTTCAGTGAAATTACACTTTTCATGGAAGCAATACAGATTAAGAAACAATAGCAACAGATTATAGAAGATAAGAATGAAAGTAAGTATATTCATTAACTCGAAAAACATATCATGAGAAAAGAATATAGGAACATTTTAGGAAGAATTATTTTACATTTGAGATCAGAAATGCCAGACACAGGTCTATAGATATGAATATACAATATATGAGAACTGAATAGTTTTCCAAAGTCAATTTTTTCTACCTTCAAAATTGCTTGAACTAATTAATAAAGATAGCTTACATAAATATTATAAAAACAAAAAAAAAATCCTGTTATGTAACTTTGTAAAATTTAATCCATCGCAATAAGATCCAAAAATACAATTTTCTAAGATCAATGGAGACTTCAGCAATCCTATATAGAAATATAATTTTCAGTCTTCTTACTTCACAAATCATTGAAAAGGTCTGCCAAACGATGATGCTCATATAAACTGTTAGTATACACAGTTTCATGCCAAAATAGCACTTTCAAATCTCTGTCTTTCAGAGTTCTGTATTTTTTTAAAAATAAATCTGGGGAGATAGCTCAGCAGCATGAGTGCCTGCTTAGCCAGTACAAGATCCTGAGTTTGATTTCCAGAACAAAAGACAATGCTAATAAAAAAAAATTGTCTTTTATTTCTGTTTTCAATTATGTCACATTCTTGGTGGCAATTCTAATTCAGAATCTAAAATGTATAATAATGTGATCAGATCACAATAAAAAGTCAGATTGCATGAAGCCAGCCATCTGCCTTTTGTGAGATAGTGACTGCTTTCAATTTGTACAATGAAGATTGCACTCACCTAACAAGTGCAATTTTGTGTGCACATAGAACTCTGCATAGTCAATTTAATGTTTGTCCAAGAACTTTAAATATCTATTTCATGACTACCATTCAAACTGTGGTCCCTTGAAATTCATATGTTGAATGTATAACTCCTGTCTTTTAACATGAAACCTTAAGAGATAGACTTAAAGAATTAATTAAATTAAAATGAAGTCATGAATGGATCCTCATCCAGTAATGATTGTATCCTTAGAAAAGAGGGAATGTGATTACAGATTTAGAGGAAAGAAGTACAATTACTGGGACAAAATGGATATCTACATTCCAAGCAGATAGAATCCTTAGGTATAAACAACTATGCTGACATTGGACTTCTGGCCTTAGAATTATAACAATCTTCTGTTTTTTTTTTTTTTTTTTTCTTATTACTCAGCATGTAACTGTGTGATTGTTATGATTTGTATCTAGTTGTCCCCCAAAAGCCTCATGTAGGTCATGGGGCAGATACAGATGGAGGAGCAGTGAATGGCTTGAGGGTCATGGTCAGAGGACCAAGGTAGAGCTCAAGGGGCCTGCGTTAGGGAGGCATGAGCCATTAAACTGGCTAGCCTGTGCTTTCTAAAAAAAAACAAAGTTCTCCAGCTGGCTCTGGTCTCCAGCCCATCAGGACTTCATCCCGGGTGCCCTCACGTCCGGCAGCACAATGGAGCCACCCAGGAGAGCAGTCATATCCCAGGAGTGCCTGAGGCTCCTGCTCATGGGATTTTAAGGAAGATCTGCAGACTGCCCTTTTGATGGCTGATACTCATGGTCAGAGAAGGTGTTCTGAGAGCAACTGGAACTTCAGACATTGTCGGGGGGAACATCTAACTGATGTCGCCATTCTGGAAGACATTGGATAATACCTACTAGAGCTGTGCACCTGCCTCATGACCCTGTAGTGCTACTTCTGGTACATGTCCAAGACATTTGAGTATAATGACACCAAAAACACAAACAAGCTCATTCACAGAAACTTTATTCACAATAGCTTAAACTGGAAACAGTCCAAATGTCCATCAGGAGTAGAATGAACGAACTGTTGTATATGTCTTAATCTAAATACTACACAGCACATGTAGTACACATAGCCTGTACAGTATGAAAATTTAGACCACTGTACTTATATGTAGAACACTCATAAATCACAGAAGCATTAGATATAGCAAAATACCTTATTCAGCTGTGTAAGGATACATATTGTATGATCATTTTTACGTGAAGTTCAGAAGCCAGCAAAACTAATTTGTGGTGATAGAGGTCAGAAGAGGGGTTACCTCTCAGGAAGTTTAGGGGCATTAGAAATATCCTGTAGGGGGCTAGGGATATAGCTCAGTGGCATAAGTGCCTGCCTGGCAGACATAAGGCTCTGATCCCTGGTACCTCAAAAAAGAAAAAAAAAAAAAAGAGAGAAATATCCTATATCTTCTATATCTTTACCTCTTGGTGTATACAGTTGGTCTCCTTACAAAAATCCTCCAATTTGTACATTTAAGATTAATGTATGTTATTAGTGCAAGCCATATCTCAATAAAAATAAAAACAAGGAAAAACGACAAAAAAAAAAAAAAGAAATATGGAGAGGGTCATCTAGGACACAGCAGTGCCCCAGCCTCTCTTAGAGTGTCTTCAAACCTCCAGTAACTGTGAACTAAATCAAGTCCTTCCTCATTTTGAGTGTTGGATATTTGTCCCAACAATGAGAGAAGAGTAACAAGACAGTGATGAAATTATTGAAAACTAGAACAATGACCAAAGATAAAAGGCAAAATTAAAGAATACTTCCAATGACTGTGAAACTTAAATATTTTAAGAAAAAAGGACCTGAAAGGAGTAAAATTTACTTAGCTTAAAATGAAGTTGTTTGAATAACAAATTATGTCACAGTTTCAAACATTATACAGGAATAAACATTTCCAATGCTTTATTGCAAGGAAATACCCAAGTTTAATCCCAGAATTTATTTTCCATTTTGCTTCTGTGGAAAAAAAAATAGACTTTAGAGTTTGTCTTCTTTACCTTGAAAACATCTGCTGTGCATCTTCGCCAAACAGTGATCCAACAGTACTGCCCAATCACTATTCCTCCTTCCCACCTCTGAGTTCTCTTTTCTGCATTCTGTATCAACGTGAGAGCTGGGTCAGAGAGCGTACAAGTAAGCTTGAAAGCAGAAAAGGCCAAAGCTTAAACAATACCAGGAATATATTCTAACAGACAAAAACGACTGCTTTTGGAAGGTAGAAAAAGGCATAAATGGAAAATTGGAACAGATGCACTAGCACATGCTCTTTAAAGAACATCCGTCATACTCCATGTTACACAGAAACACAGTTTACCTGCAATCATCTGCCTTAAAGAGGAAGAAAGCAATCTTTCCAAATGACTGATCCAGATTTATTCATATTTCTCACTGAAAACTCAAACTACAGTTATGTTACAATGCCACATGAGCCTTTATGTATTAATGGGTTTGAATTTCACTGTGAAGTTAGAGAAAGATTTTTAAGAATGGAAACGATGTGATCAGGTTTGCACACTTATATAAAGGAAATATAGTACAGTGAAAGAAATATAAAGACCCAAGGGAAGAATAAAATAATTAGATCAAGATTTATATTCCTTAAGAATAAAATTTCTTCTTAGATTTTTGGCCTCAGCTTTAATTTGAAACATGAATGAAGTATATCTCCCAAGACACCACTTCACTGTCAGTAAGCTTCACTTTGAGGCTCTTGAAATGCCTACCTGGCAAGTGCAAGGTTGTGAATTCAATTCCTGATCCAAAACGGGAACACAAGAGATCAAAATTATTATTTTATCAATGAACACAATGTAGCCCTACTTCTAAGAGTTGGTTTTGCATGTAATAACTAGGAATGAGTGATCTGAGATAAAAACTCAATTCTACCATGTAGAATGGGATTGTTTTCCTTTAAAAATTATTCTACTTCATTTTAAACTTAATATTTAAAATACTGAATTTTTGCATCAAGGCTTGAATCAGAACATACAAATAAATTCATAGAGTGCTTATAAAACCAATTGTTGAGTTTTTATTATATGCTCTGGAAGCCTTAAAATTGTGTGTATTGCATCCTTAAGAGTCTTCAAATGTGAAATATGGGAACGTTTTTGAAATATGATATAAAACTGAAGTAGAAATGATCAGTTTCAAAGGAAATGCTTTGAAGAAAGTAGTAAAATATCTATCTTCTGAAATACTGTAACTTTTTGAAAAGATGTTATTGTGAGATTTTTTTTCCCTCTGTCATGTAGAGAAATGTAGACACAAGCAGCTTCAAGAATTAATTTAAAACTTATTTTCTTGTTATACGTAATGTGCTTTTAGTTTGGGGTTTAGAGCAAATCACTGACATTTATGATTTTTGAATTCAGACTTTTTATTTCAGTATTTTAATGTAATGGAACACAGTCCAAGTTCTGAAAAAAGTTTTATGTAAGGAGTATTAAGAGAGATTGCTTTAAGGAGAGCAAAGGCCAGCATTTTATACCTAAGTAAGCCCTATATATTCTCTGTATGAGTATCATGCTTATATTCCTGAGTTCTCTCTTGCCCTTTTTCCAAATAGTGCTGCAGCATTTTCTCTTTTGATGATCCTGTCATGTTTTTATTTTGAAGTAGAAAATAAGTTGTGATGTACCTCATTTTTACTTCAAAATGTAAAATAAATTAATCTGTGAATCATAGTTTGTATTGAAGTTATTTTTCCATAACTTGCTGGTATGATATTTTCTCTTCTATTTTTCTTCACTGTCTGAATCATATTTACTTTATTTTTATTTATTTATTTATTTATTTATTCATTTTTATTTTTATCTTATTGAAGTACAAATGTCAATCAGACAGTTTCAAGACACCTTAATGATACAGATTCGATAAATTAATACATTGCAAACTGTTTTCATAACGTTTTGGTATTGTACAAGGTGCATACATGATATTATATTTACAGATATTATTTTAGCAGATATCTATTATCAGTGAATTAAGAGTGTAGCTGCTTACTTATCTTATTTTTTATACATGAATTGTATCAAAAATTCAATAATTATTTTCCTAGTGGATGACCGTAGTACTAGAAGCCGACATAATATCCTGTCCAACCACCATTAGTGCAGATCTTGCCTCTCATAGAATTATGTAGAAGCACAGCGTTATCTATCCCAACTGTACTGTCTATACACACACATCAAGATTTTTTCTTTCTACACCCCTTCCTTTGTCTACACCTGTCAAAAATGGACACTCCATTGACATTCAACTAACTTAGGTGCTTGAACTTGACACCACAATCCAACACAGTCCAGCATTCTACAACCATAGTGAGTTATTCAAAGAAATTGTTGACCATATATATTCACAGCTTAGCTTAATATTATGGGCTCACGATGTATACTTCATTTTTATACTTTTCTGCTGGATGGTTAAGACCTAGGTAGATCAAGACTTATATACCAACACATGAACTTTATATTTCCTATTTCACACTAGTCCAAAAATAATGATTAAGTAAATGTAATAAACAGAAATTATACCACAAATACTATCAGACCACAGTGCAGTGAAATGGGAATGTAAAAGTAAAAGAAACCACAAATACCCTAAAAACACATGGAAAGTAAATAATACCCTTCTTTGCAACCAATGGGTCACCTATGGAATTAACCAAGAAATGAAATATTATCTACAGTCTGACAAAATTCCAAAAACATATACTGGAATTTATGGGATGCAATGAAAGAAGTTCTCAGAGGGAAATTTATAGTAGTGAACTCACACATTGGGAAAACAAAATGAGAACAAATAAATAACAGTGCTGAAGATCAAGCTTTAGAAAAAGAGACAAAAGCACAAAGGTGGGAGGAAATTACAAAAAATTAGAGCAGAAATTAATGCAATTGAGGCAAAAATAACAATGAAGATTTAATGAATCAAAGATCTGGTGCTTTGAAAGATTAAATAAAATTGATAAACCCTTAGCCAATCTCATCAAAACGAGGAAAGCATAAATTCAAATTTATTCAAGAAGGATGAAGTTATCACAGATCCTGTGGAAATTCAGAGGATCATCAATACCTATATTGGAAATCTTTACTCTCACAGAATTGAAGACTCAGAACAAATGGACAGACACCTAGATAGGTAGGAGTTACAAAAACTAAATCAAGAAGATATAAAATCTCTGTATAACACAATATCAGCCAGTGAAATTAAAAATGTAATAAAATAATTAACAAAAAAGCAAAGACCAGGTCTTGATACATTCACAGCTGATTTCTACAAGAAATTGAGAGAATTTAATTCTAATGCTCACCAAATCTTCAATGAAATTGAAAAAGACCCAATAGTCCCAAAATCATTTACAGAACAAGTATTAAACTGATAACAAATCCAGAGAAAGGTTTACCAAAAAAGGAGAATTAGAGGCCAATCTTCCTTATGAGCTAGATGCAAAGATAAAGCCAAAAATAAAGACCACATGATCATCTCAATAGACATGGAAGAGGCTTGGACAAAGTCCAACACTCATTCATGATCAAAACATTACAGAAAGTTGGAATAGATGGCCTGTACTTCAAGGTGGTAGAGATTGTCCTGTCACCTGCTATTTCCTAAAAGAAGCAGAGATCGATTGGTTCGTCCCTTTCAAAATACAAACCTAAATGTCCTCATTGGGTTAGGGTGGTTGTTATGGTAAAAAGCTTCTCACCATCAACATTAGAATTTGTAGAAAGCTGCTATGAAATTCCCTAATATCTTCTGCTTATACACATCATCAGTAACGTCCTAATCCTTACCATTGCCTGCATTTGATTTATAGAGCATCATAAATTTGCTTCACACTGCTATACTTAACTTGTGAGCCTTATTTTAAATATTGCAATCAACAATACAGCATATCTTTCTCACAAATTTTACATAGCTCTACAATTTTTTGAATGAAATTTACAATTCACGATAAACACCATGCTTCATTCCAGTATCTGCCCACTGCTCTCTGCGAAAATGTACAGCTTTTATTACACAATAAAAGGTAATACTTAATAGAATATATACTGTGTCAATAGAATTATTCGTACATATTTTACAATGCAACACACAGGACATGTAGTTGGTGATATATAGCAACGAAGAGGCTTCCACTCAACTTGATGGTGAGCAGAGATTAGGTAGCCAAAAATGTTCCACAAACACATGAATTTAGTAAAAAAAAAAACTTCAAATTTTATCATTCTTCAATTGATTTTTTTTGTTTTATCACAATCCTCAGATTGAGGAAATCCTATAGATTTCTCAATAGTTTCTTCAAATTGTTTTGTAAATGGAATAATTGCTTTTAATTGACTGTGAAGGTTTATAATATTCAGGTTAATTAATTAACTTTCTTATGTGGTACCTGCACTAAGTGCTTTGTGTTTGCCTCGCAGTCACTCTGCCAGTGAGCTATATTTCCCACCCATTCCAGTCATTTAAAAAACACAGATCATCTTCGGGAGCATCCACTCTTAATATAGTGTATGTCAGAGGCAAAAAGTGAAAAGTCTACCGCAAGTTGATTTCCATTCTGCTGCCAGCATTTATTCTAACAAGAGACACTAATTCAAAAGTATTTATGATTGTGTTCAGCTAAAAGTATTTGGTGCCTTTAGAATGAGAAAGACAATCTATGAGTAAGAAAACTAATCACTGATACACCCTTTTTTTGGCTCACGATTTTTTAAAAATTTTTTTCATTTGTTCTTTTGTTTTTCATTTGAATTAATTTTATTGAGAAAGAAATAGCAATGAGACAATTTCAGAACAAGTTAGTAGGGCAGTTACAATAATTAATACATTGCGGGCCTGGGGAGATGGTTCAGTGGAAAAGACGCTTCCCTGGCAAGTGCAAAGGCCTGAGTTCAGTCCACGGTTCCACAATAATAATAATAATAATAATAATAATAATAATAATAGTAATAATAATAATAAAAATACATTACATATTGTCTTCTTTGTAATAGTTATTAATAGTACAAAATGAAGACATGATATCTTGTCTAAACACTATTAGTACAAATCTTTCTTCTCTTTTCTCATGTCTTTCATTAATTCTAGAAGATATTTATTATCTCTTCTTAATTTATTTTATTTTTTATTAATTATATTGAGAAAAAATTTGCAATGAAACAGCTTCTGAACAGGTTAGTAGGAGAGCTACAGCAATTACTACATTGCATATTGTTGATCTTTCTTTTCATTGGACAAAGAGAAAGTAGCTGTGTATCCTAACTATTTTGTATGTATATATATAATTTTTCACTACAAAGTGGTCCTTCATCTATATCCCCCCTTTTTTTCCTACTGCCATGCTTGTAATGCCTTTCACTCTGGTCTTCTAAATGCATACT
>PVKA01044452.1:0-16197 GCA_004027165.1 Ctenomys sociabilis | reverse complement strand
TGCATCCCGGGTTAGTGGTTCTGCCTCCCACCTGTAGGCCTTTGCTGTGTAACTTCTCTCCACCTCGGCTGTGCTTACCTCTCCTCCTCGGCCGCTTACTCTCAAGCTGGTGTTCAGCCTAGGCTTTTCCTCCTGCTGGGCTTCTTTGCCTTCCCCTTTGGCTGAGTTTCCTGCATTCCTTCGCCTTTAGACCCAAGGGTGCCTCTTCATTCTGCCTTCAGGCTGAGTAATCTCTGTTTACAATCTGACTCCCTCAGCTGACTACCCTCCCCGAGGGGGCTGGCTTTGCTCTTCTCTCCTAGTTGCGGAGTCCCAGGCTGACAGCACAGACCTCAAATATGGGCAGAAAGAACAAATCTTCTCTCCCACCTCCTAGACAATACTTAATACAAACCAGGCAATCAGAGATGTTTCTTTTATTTGATTGTTGATGCTACTGAATCAGAGGTTATGAAAGAAACCTCCCCTCTCCCAGCCCAGAGTGAACCTTGCTCTACAGAGGTCAGGCCAGACACGTTTTCCTTGGACACAAGTGACTCCTGCCACCAGTCTGTTCCACAGGCAGGAGATTGTGGGCTTAAATAACAGTATTAGATAGCTGGACTGGAGTTAGTTTAAGCAAAACCAGCAAAGGGTGATGAGTATGGTTTTGGCCAAGCACCAGATGCTTTAGGACAACTTCTGAGAAGCTGAGCAGGGATTTATTAATTACAATAAAAGAAAAACACTTGACACCATTTGTTGAGGGCTTAGTGAATGACAGGTACTCTGCTGAGCATTTTACATACATGATTTGATTAGGTATTAGTTATTCCCACTTTATTGATGAGGAAATTGAGGCTTATGGGGATTAAGTAAATTGCCTATGGATCACACATGGCTGATGATAAAAACTAATGCCTTCAGGAGCCGGGCATGGTGGCGCATGCCTATAATCCTAGCACTCGGGAAGCTGAGGCAGGAAGATTGTTGTGAGTTCGAGACCAGCCTGAGCTACAAAGTGGGCTTAAGGCCAGCCTGAACTGCATAGTGAGACTCTGTCTCAAAAAGACAAAAAAATAATAATGCCTTCTGAGAATTAACCACTCGCGGAGATTGCCAAACTTTTTCCATGAATTTTTTTTAATTCATTTATTTATTACAGTGTCTCGCTCCACATCACAGATTCTTTTTTTGCGGGGGGGGGGAGGTCAGCTCAGCCAGCCCCGGGGGGGTGGGGGGAGAGGCTGGCATGGCATGTGGTGCTGGGGATTGAACCGCGGTCCCTGTGAGGTGCTTTAGACCGCTGAGCCATCTTGCCAGCCCCCCCCTTTTCTTTTTTGCGTTAATCCTTATACCAGCCCTAGGAAGTAGGTGCCATTACTAGAAGGGACAGAACTGGGACTTCTGCCCAGGTATCTTGCCACAAGCATCCAGTGCTCCAGCCACTGAGATTCCCACTTCCACAGCTTGGCACAGAAAGCTTTGCAAACACTCATCTCTGAAGCCTGGAACATGGGCTCAGGGTGGAGACTGGTGAGCACCTCTGCTCTGCCTGGCCTGGAAGGGGTTATAGAATCTCAGATGTATTTTATTTATTATTATTATTATTTTTTTTTTTTGGAAGAAACTATGTAGATACAGAATACAGTTTGTCCATGGACAGCATGAGTGTGAATTTCATGGGACCACTTTTACACAAGGCTTTTCAACAATTTTGGTTTTTAGGGTTTTTTTCTTTTTAATGTATTTGGTACATGGTCTACAGAGTCTACAAGGTCTCACAGCATAGATCAGATTTGTAGTTATTCTCCTGTTTTCAGCGCTGGGATTAAGGCACGCACCATCATGCCCAGTCTCAATTGTGGTGGGGCTGGTACAGATTGAACTCCAGCCGCTGTGCTCTGCCTGAGCAGGTGCTTTAGTCCAGTGAACTATCTGGCCAGCCCTTCTAGGTTTTTATTTTTCTTTTTTGGTCTTTTTGAGACAGGGTTTCCCTACACAGCACAGGCTGGCCTTGAGCTCACTTTGTAACCTAGGCTGGTCTTGAACTTACAATGCTCCTCCTGCCTCAGCCTCTCAAGTGCTTGGATTACAGGAGTCTGCCACCACATTCAGCTCCAGCAGTGTTTAGGAACTGACAGACAAACCTCATAGCCTAGAAGTATAAATAAAAAACTTCTTTATTTGTTTTTGCAGTACTGGGGATCAAAAGAGCCCTCACATTGAGCCCATATTTATTTTTATTTTAAGACAGAGTTTCACTAAGTAACCCAGGCTGCGTTCAGACTTTCAATTCTCCTCCTCCTTCATAGTACCAGGATTACAGGTATGCACTACCATGCCTGGCCAAAAAAAAATCAAGAGTAGGTTAATTTATTGGAGAAAAGGAATAAGAGGCAGGAGGGCTCCTGAACGGGTTCTAAATGAGTCCACTTCTGAAAGGAAGTTCAGACACTGGAAAAATTAAATGTATCATGAATGCTTAAAATCTGTGTAAATAACGATCCATCATTTGCTACCATAAAATATACACAAATATATCATAAAATAAATAATCCAAGAAAAAAATTATGAGAACTTATGCACACAAACACAGACCATACACGGTACCACTTGAAGTCAAAAGAAACATAACAGGGGTCTGGGGAGATGGCTCAGTGGAATAAACGCTTCCCTGGCAAGCACAAGGTCCTGAGTTCAATCCCAGGTTCTGCCAAAAAAAAAAAAAAAAAAAACATAAAAGAAACATAACAGATGTGGAGGTGCAATATTAAATTATAATGGGGGTCTAGGCCTGTATCTCAGTGGTAAAGCATATGCTAGTGGGAGTGAGGCTCTGGGTTCAGTCTTACCACCAAATATAAAATAAGTAAATTACTAGTGCATAAAGATTGGAGATCTAGCTCAGTGGTAGAGTGCTGGCCTAACCCATGCAAGGCAAGTTTAAAAGATCATAACTGCATAAATTAACTACAGTACACACTTCACCACTGTACTAATTTTATAGCCAGCCCCTGTTGCTATTGTGGTAAGTACTGTGACTACCTGCTTAAAATGTCCTGTGACACTAATCATCTCCACATGAGATGTTCATTTCTGCAGAAAATTATCCTAGTGAAAAAAACAATTTTCCATGGTTCTTGGGTATTACTCACTACCTATGGTATATATAATGCAGTAAATATGTATTAGTCAGCTGTTTATGTTATCAGTAAGGCTTCCAGTTAACATCAGACTTTCAATAGTTAATTTGAGGGGGATTCAAAAGTTAGGGTGTCAGTAGGGTGTGGAGCTCCAGGAAATGCCCCTTTTCCTGAATTTTTCTCATCTTTTTTCCAACCCTATGTTCTGTTTGGTCCATGGAAGTTTCTCATTTAGCTTACTATAGTCAGGGGTTGGGATTTCCTCAGGACTTGAGAATTTATGTTCATCTTGGAGAAGAGAGAAAAGGGAAGGAAGTCTTCTCAGAAAAGTATTGGATCAAAAGGTGATGTTTGTAAAGGACAGGATTGTGCAAAGAGAGCCGCAGTTTTGTAGCTGTTTTTATCCATACACTCAGGGAAGGAGTACTTACATAATTTTGGTTAGTGTTCGTGTAATCTTAATTTATTCCTCAGCTAAGGAGCTGAGGTGGTCTTGCCTTATAGTCTTAGGAGGTTTGAGAACTATCAGTTACAATATACAGTACATGCAGACTCGATTTCCTGTGTGACCTGTGTTGTAATCAATTTGAAGTCTTTGAGAAGCATTATAAGCAAGCTCTTTTTAAAATTCAAGACCCTTTCATCGATTTAAATAACAAGGGTAGTCCATAAAGTAGCTATTCTGGATAATAAGAGCTCAAGCACTGAAATGTACACCTGACCTTGTAAATTACCTTTCTGTACAGTAACCATGGATGTAAAATGCTCATTTCTGATGCATCACCCATGGTGACTACCTCATTTTTTAAAAGTATAATCAGGGGCCAGGGAGATGGCTCAGTGGAATAAGTGCTTCCCTGGCAAGTGCAAAGCCCTGAGTTCAAGCCCCAGTTCCGCCAAAAAAAAAAAAAAAGTATAATCATTTTGCATCTCTTTTTACTGACCCAAAACTTGTACTATCTTTATTTTTAAAAATAAGTGGGACTATTAAACATAAAGTTTATTCTTCCTACTAATTGGAATACCTGGAATTGGAAGTGTTGATGATTTTTCCAACTTCACCTCCCTGATGCATACTAATTGAATTTTGAATAATTTTTTTATAAGATTTCTAAGAGTTGGTAGATTTTTTTTGGTGTGTGTGGGATTGTTTAGTATTTTGGGTCTTTTAGTATACTTTGAGATTAAAGAATAGCATTGATTTTCTTGGATTTTGGTATTTTATTTTTGTTTTTGTTTTTTTTTTTTTACCGGGGATTGAACTCGAGCCCTTGTGCTTGCCAGGGGAATTTTGGTATTTTAAAAAGTAAAATCAACTCCAACATTTGTTTCTATAGTGCCTTGTACAGTGAAAAAACAGTCTGGAGAAGCGGCCTAGTATCACATCTAGTACTTAACCTTCTTTGCACTGAAAATAGGTTTGTGTGCTATGTTGTGAATGTTCATCGTAAATTGTACAAAACAAATGTGGCTTTGCAATAGAGTCATTACCATAGAGGGCAGTTTTGTGGTCATTATTACTTAAGAGACTTCAGGCCTGGGATTTAGCTCAGTGACACAGCACCTTCCTGGTAAGCCTGAGGTCATGAGTTTGATTTCTGGTACAAAAAAAAAAAAAGAAAAGAAAAGAGAGATTTATATTAAGTTGAAATGAAGCTTAGACATTTTCAGAGTAATTTTAATACTCAGTTGATTTTGTTCTTGATATCTTCATTATACTTCTATAAAGTATTCTCAGGAAAATAAATTTTGCATGGAAAGTGGCCACTTATTTCACTTATTTTTATTTTTTATTAGCACATGTCTGCAGTATATGATTACATTCACTGGGGAATTTAGTGATCGGGTAGTTTTTGTTGTGTAGTATGTTTTGCTATTAGTCTGCATCACCAGGTGGTTTCTCTATCACCAGGCTTCCTCGCTATTAAGTATGTAGTTAAGTGAACCATTGACTGAAAAATGTTATGGCCTAGGCTAATTGCTTAATTCTTGTCTTGATTCTTTGCAAAAGTGAATGAGATGTACCAGGAATTGAAGTTGGAAATGCTTTTATTTTACCAAGTGTAAGCTGTATATGCACACACTATTGTAACAGTCTAATCTGAAATAGTTCATAAAGATATGAGAACAAAAATAAAATGTCTAGGGCCAGGGAGATGGCTCAAGGAAATAAGTGCTTCCCTGGCAAGCGCAAGGGCTTGAGTTCAATCCTTGGTTCCGCAAAAAAATAAAAAATAAAAAATAAAAAAAAACAAATGTCTAAGGGGCCAGCCAAATAGCTCAGCAGATTAAACTGCCTGAAAACAGGCACAGGGGCCTGCTGTTCAAGGTGGGGGTGAGGAGCTGCCCCCAGGGCTTGCTGAGACAGAAATTGAGACAGGGCCTATAACCCCAGCTCTTGGGAGGCTGTAAACAGGTGGATCACTACAAGTCCAGTCTAGTAGTGTGACCCTGAACAACCTTGTAGACCCTTCCCTAAAGTACAAAAATAAATGGAGAAAGAAAGAAAAAAAAGAAAGAAAGAAAATGTTCAGCACTTAAGAGGCTGAGGCAGGAGGATTGGTCTGAGCTTCAGCCTGTGCTACATAGAGAGTTCAGGGGCAGCCTAAACTATGTATCAAGACCCTGTCTCAAAAAGCAAAACCAGAGCCAGAGAGTTAGCTCAATAGAATAAGCACTTGCCTGGCAAGTACAGGGTTCTGAGTTCAATCCCTGATATGGCAAAATAAAACCCCCAAACCAAATAAAATCCAGTGTTCATTGTGAATCTGCATCATTTATTAATGATAGAGATAGCAATGGTATGAAGACGCTGTAACACTTTATGCTGGTGAGCTCACGTGGCTGGCTCTCCTCTGTGAGATGAGGAAGTTCACCTCTTACCTGGAGGAATGGAAACCTTCCAGTGCAAGAATATTCTGAATCCAGAAGTCACCCGTACTGGAGCACACGCCATGCAGTGAGATCCTCCCTATGGTTAGTTGCCTCTTCTTTTTTTGTTTTTGTTTTTGTTTTTCTGAGACAGGCCTTGGCCCAAGCTGGCCTCAAACTCATGGCAGTCCTGCCTCAGCCTCCCCAGTGGTGGGATTACAGGTGTGTGCCACCATGCCTGGCTTAAGAAACTTTGGTTTTATTGTTCTTTTAGTTTCCAGAGATGGGACATGGGGCCTTCTCACACCCCCAGCCCTTTTTCCTTTCTAAAATATATAGTCTGTTTATTTTTATTTTTATTTTTTTGTCTTTTTGAGACCGGGTCTCACTATGCAGTTCAGGCTGGCCTTAAGCTCACTTTATATGGCAAAATAACCAGCTCAGGCTGGTCTTGAACTCACAACAATTCTCCTACCTCAGCCTTCCGAGTGCTGGGATTACAGGCATGCGCCACCATGCCCAGCCCTAAAATATATAGTCTGTAACTTGCTTTTTTACCATGTTGTTGCATGGAGAAGCGGCTCTTTGCCATTGCAATAGAGAACCCCATAGTAATGATGTTTCACACTTCATTTATTCATTCTACTCCTGAGAGAGACTTGAAGATTGTTACCAGCTTTTGCCATTTTAGCCCATGCTACTCCAAACATTCTTGTCCAGGCTCCTGGCTCATCTACCAGAATTTATTAGGAATATAAATCTAATAGTGAAATTGCTGGTTCATAGCATTTGTTTCGATTTTATTTGTTAGCACCAAGTTGTCTATCAGAGTGGTTATGTCAATTAAATCTCTTCACCTAGAGTTTCATTGTTCTAGTCACCCTAAAGCCACAGATGTCTGTGTTAGAACAGGAAGGAAACAGAGTTTAGTTTCTTCCGCTTACAAATGAAGAGCACATTGGGGCACACTGACATTGTAGGGTGATGCCACTGTGCAGATCAAAGCCTGGGCCTGAGCCCCACACCCTGAGCCCCACTCCATCCCTCTCTTGCCTCATTTCTCCTTTATCCTGCTCTTCTCAGGCTGAAGACCCAAGGGGTGACTACCACGACATATCACGCTCTTGCCAGGGCTGGGCCGGGCCGAGGGCTCAGAAGGGAATCTGCCAGGATCCCCAGGCTGGGGAGGATGAGGCTCTTCCGCAGGCGCCACATGCCTCTGCGCCTGGCCATGGCTGGCAGCGTCTTCATGCTTTACCTCTTCATCCGGCAAAATGATGAGAGTAGCAGCAAGCCAGCCACAGAGAAGCCGTGGCTGAAGTCCCTGGTGGGCCAGAAAGATCACGTCCTGGATCTCATGCTAGGGGCAGTAAACAACCTTAAAGATTCAATGCCCAAACTCCAGATCAGAGCCCCGGACCTGCAGCAGCCCCCAGTGTCCATAAACCAGTCCTGCCCCCCTGGGTTCTACACCTCAGCTGAGCTAAAGCCTTACTGGGAACGGCCACTACAGGACCCCAACAGCCCTGGTGCAGATGGGAAAGCATTTCAGAAGAGCGAGTGGACACCCCTGGAGACCCAGGAAAAAGAAGAGGGCTACAAGAAGCATTGTTTCAATGCCTTTGCCAGTGACCGGATCTCCCTTCAGAGAGCCCTGGGGCCAGACACCCGACCTCCTGAGTAAGTAGCCTCCAGCGAAGTCCTCTGAGCCAGCCCCTTTCTTTCTTTTTCTTTTTCTTTCTTTCTTTTTTTTGGAACTGGGGATTGAACTCAGGCCCTTGCACATTCCAGGCAAGCGCTTATTCCACTGAGCCATCTCCCCAGTGTAAGTAGCAGCCAGAACCCTGGGGAAGGCCAGGGCTTTGCCAGAGGTGTGGCCAGCTGGGCTGTGGCCCCAGGCCAAGTGCCAGCAGCAAAGCTGTAGGGCATCTGAGAATATAGGTAAGGATTGTCTTTAAGCTTTCTTTTCTTTCACTGACCAACTGTCCTGATCACAGAAGCTACAGTTCAGGAATATTATAGACAGGAACAGAGACCTAAGAGACCTATGAAAGTAAAACACAGTTATGAAGGTGATAAGATAAGGAAGACAGGACTCAGGACATGGGACTAGGATCTGGCACAGGTAAGGGGGAGTGGGGCTGATACCAGGCTGTGGATAAATAAAATGTCCAGCACTTAAGAAGCTGAGGCAGGAAGATTGGTCTGAGCTCCAGGGCAGTGGATCCAGTGGCCTTGAAGTGCTGGTTTCACTGACCAAGGCTGAGATGATAAACAGCTTCCAATAAAAATTGGAATGACCATGTAGGCTCATGGTTCAGAGGAGTGGAAGAGCTCTTCCCACCCCTGGACTCCGGGACTGGGGAAGCGGTGCACATACTTTTGTCTTCCCAGGTGTGTCGATCAGAAGTTCCGACGCTGCCCTCCACTGCCCACCACCAGCGTCATCATCGTGTTTCACAATGAGGCCTGGTCCACGTTGCTGCGCACAGTGTACAGTGTCCTGCACACCAGCCCTGCCACGCTGCTGAAGGAGGTCATCCTGGTAGATGATGCCAGCACTGACGGTGAGGCCAGAGGGCCCTGAACCAGGAGCCGGGATCCCATGGGCACTCTGGGGAGGAGGGCAGGGCCTGAAGAGATTAGGCCTGTTGCCTGCATCACCCTCATCACAAAGGCTAGGAGCAAGAAGGCAGCCAGGGATAGGCAGCAGGAAGACTACATGCCTAGAGCCTGGACTCTTTTCATCCTCCACCCAAGGAACTCCAAGAGGTTAGCAGCTTTGGTCTTCCTGAGAGCCACCAAGTCGTTAGTCGGTGATGCTGAGAGAGGTCCAGGCAGAAGAGAAGGCCTTCTCCTGGGTCCTGCCTGGCAGCCCACTCTTATGCTCTTGCTGGCTGCGTTTCAGGGTTCTTTTTGCTGTGGTTGTTAATAAGTGAGACTGCTTCCTCCAACCTTCGCCTGTCAGTCAGGCCTGAGCTGGTCTGGCATGGTTCATGCACAGGAAATACCGTGACAAGTAGATCCGTTGTCCTGCAATCCTGCCAGCCCTGGTGGGTCACACAGTGGCATGGTGAAAGGGCATGGACTTGAGAGTCCCTCGCCAGGAACACAAGTCCTGGCTCTGACTCTTCCTAGTTTTGTGACCCTGGGCAAGTACTTGGTTTTTCCCTTGTGAAAAATGAGGACAATTGACTTCTTTAGATGACACAGGAGAGGTCTGAAAGAGGTGATCAATGACATAATTCATGTGGCAAAGTAATTAGCATAGAGTAACAGCTCCATGAGGTTAGGTTTCACTGTATTCTCTGTATGGGAACAGTATTCTATGGGTTCCTTCCTTCCTTCCTTCCTTCCTTCCTTTTTTAATGTATTTGGTTGTTACCAAATACATTATTCAGACTCACAGTGATCCTCCTGTTTTTAGCCTCCCCAGCACTGGGATTACAGGCATGGTGCTAAATGCCTGGACTTGGTGGTTGGCTTAGCCAGGCCTGGGGGCAGGGTTGGCACAGCGTGTGGTGCCAGGTATCAAAACAAGGTCCCAGGGGCAGGGAGATGGCTCAGTGGAGTAAGTGCTTCCCTGGCAAGCACAAGGCTCTGAGCTTAATCCCTGGTTCTGCCAAAAAAGAAGAAAAAAAAAAAACAACAGTTCCTACACTTGCCTAAATTTGCCTAAGCAGCCACTTTAGTCCGCTAAGCTATCTTGCCAGCTCACATGGATGTTTTTCTACCTAGATGTCTAGGACTGTTCCACTGTAGAGGTCAGATTAGAGCTGGATCTGAGAGGAGGATTGTCTAGGAAAAGAAGAGAGTGAAGGGCAGTCCTGGAACAGAGACCAGAATATGCAGAGTCCTGGGGGCAAGAGTGTGTTTGTTGGGGAGGTCTGGTGTGACTGAAGCTTAGGTTTCTGATAGGAAATGAGATTAAATAGGTGCCATATTAATGTTCGTACCAGGCTAAATATATTTAGAAAGAAATGAGACTGAGGATGTAGCGTGATGGTCAAGCACTTGCCAAGAATATGTGAGGTTCTGGGTTTGATCCTCTGTGCTAGGAGAAGAGAAGAGGGGAGGGGACTGGAGGGGAAGGAAGGGAAGGAGAAGGTCCCTGAAGTGTTTAAGCTGGAGAAAGGCCTTGCTTCAGAAGAAGGGCTGCTTTTGAGGAAAGCCGTTGGCAGGTAGGGAGGCAGAAGATAGAGAGAGATGATGGATCAGACCCAGGAAACCGGCTGTGGAGCTGCCACTCAGATACACTTAGAGCTTCTAGGAGCTGAGCCCTGCTCCCAGATGGCACATGGTATCCGGGCCCCCTGTGCCCAGGGCAGCTCCGCACTCCCCTGGGCACATGGTATCCGGGCCCCCTGTGCCCAGGGCAGCTCCGCACTCCCCTGCTGACATCCTGGCCACTCCAGTGGAACTGGGGCTTCTCACCTTCCCCAGTCTTTTCCTGCCCTGAGGGTGAAGGGTGAGAACCACAACCTGAGCACTGCTGAGCTCATTTCTTCAGGGAGCTCACATTTGCCCTGGCTAGACAGGCTCTTGCTGTGTGTGGTTGTGCACACTGGAAATCCAGAATTCAAGGAGGATGAGGCAGGAGGATCACCATGAGTTTGAGGCCAGCCTGCGCTACATAGTGAGTTCAAGGCCAGCCTAAACCACATAGCAAAACCTTGTCTCAAAAAAAACAAAAAAAACACCTCTTGGTAGCACTCACAAAGCAAAGGCAAAAACAGGAATGCAGTGAGAGTGTCTGGTGAGCAAGAAATGTATACCTCAGGCTTCTGGAAATGGAGTGGCAGAGGTGAAGACTCTGAGGGCATAGACTGGCTACACAGAGTAGAAGCCAGTGTATCAGCTGCCTCCTCTCAAATCGTGCCTTTCTGTGACCTTGCTCTTCCCACCTGTCCTACCTACCCGTCCCCTGAGCCCCAGGTGGTGAGAGTTCCCAATGCTTTCACCATCACCCGGAACCCGGTGAGTCCGTCCTTAAGGAGCAAAAGCCAGGATAAGTAAGTGACATTCCAGGCTGGTGCGGGAAGCAGCTGAAGGGCAGAGCAGCTGCTGCCTAGCAGGGCAGCATTTCCAGTAACCCACTCACCTCCCTGAAGGACCTGCTTCTAGCAGCCACCCTGTGCTGCTGTCCTCTCTGGTGGGCCCCCCCTTGTGGTCCTGGATTCTTTCTTACAGCATCCCAGAATCACCTGCCTGGCAAACTTGAACCTGAACCTGTCCCTCTTATTTTTCTGGGTCATGGACAGCTTTGAGAATCCACTGAAAGCTCTGTTCCCTCCCTAGAGTACGGTACACTGGCACACAACAGTATGCACCCTGCCCCATTTTCTCATGCGATGCCAGGGAATTTGTGCATTCTAGAATAAATCCTCCTACCAGGAGGGTTCTCAGACTCTAGAGATACTTTAAATGTTATTCAGTAGGGAGAGGAAAAGGCCCTCAGATTCATGGTTATAAATCTCTCAGCCCACAGCAAGATAAAATTTCGTACACTGTTGGCTGTCCGATCAGGTTAACTGGCTGTCATTAGATGCACGAACAAGACCTGTGTCTCTGCTGAAACCAAGTCCCTGCTTCCTACTCTCCCATCAGGCATCTGGCGGCAGCCTGATGTGAGTACGCTCAGGTGTGCACATATGGGCATTTGATGCCAGGACCAAAGAGGGAGACCCAGGGCCAGGTCGAGGAGTTTCTGTTTCCCAGCACAAGTCAGATCCAGGTCGTAGGCTTCACTCCTGAAGGGGCTCTGTCTTCTTAGAGCTTACTTTTTTTTACTTGTAAAGACAGAAAATAAGTAATTTAAAATAATAATAATTTTACATGAGGAAGTTAAAAGTAAAGGGAGCGCAGAATGCATGTTCTAAGTGGTGTGAAATCTGGGAGTTCCTTTAGCAAAGGGCCCTCTGAGGTAAAAAGAAAGCCAGCAGGTCTGAAAGGAAGTAGGCAAGGAAACAGAAAGAACAGCACTGTAGCATGAATTTAGAAAGAAGAGTGGGGCTGAATCATTAGACTTCTGGGGAATTTTCAGGATTTTTTTTGGGGGGGAGGAACCAGGGATTGAACTCAGGCCCTTGTGCTTGTGCTTGCCAGGGAAGCACTTATTCCACTGAGCTATCTCCCCAGCCCTTTCAGGATTTTTTGATACCAAGAATTGAACTCAGCAACTTTCCCTTGCCAGGCAGGCGCTTGTGCCACTGAGCTATCTCCCCAGCCCAGACTTCTGTAATTCATAGGCTGTGTTTGGAGTTTTTTACTTGTGGGGTAAAATGTACATATGTAAAATTTCCCATCATCTCCAAGTGCACAGTTCCTCCTAAATACATTTATTACAGTGCAACTATCACTACTGCCCATCCTCCCCATGCTGGCAGCCCCTCCTTTCTGTCTCGATGAACTCAGCTTCTTTGGGAATCTCACATAAGGGAGAGCAGGCAGTGTTTGACCTTTTGTGACTGGCTTCTTTCAGGCAGGGTATCTTCATCTGTGTTATACCATCTGTCAGAGCTTCCTTCCTGTTCAAACTGAATAATCTTCTATTGTATTTTACCACATTTTGGCCACACCCACCCATCTATGGATGGACATTTTTTTAACGTGTTGGGTTTTTTTTTAATTCATTTTAATGAGAAGAAAATAGCAATGAAACAGTTCCGAAACAGATTAATTGAACAGTTACAGTAATTAATACATTGCATATTATTGTCTTTATAGTAGTTATTCAGACAAAAAGATACAGACATATCTTGCCTAAATAATATTAGTATAAATCTTCTCATTGAACTAATAGAAGGTAGCTGTATATCTATCCAAACTATTTTGTATATACATATATTTTTTTTCATTACAAAATGGTTCTTTATATCCCCCTTTTTCGTTTGTTTTGTCAGAGATGAGTGTTGTTAGAGAAGCTGTATTTGGAGAAGTCTTTTTTTTTTTTTTGTCTTTTTGAGACAGGATCTCACTATGCAGTTCAGGCTGGCCTTAAGCTCACTTTATAGCTCAGGCTGGTCTCAAACTCACAACAATCCTCCTGCCTCAGCCTCCTGAGTGCTGGGATTACAGGCATGCGCCATCATGCCCAGCTTTGGAGTAGTCTTTACAGGACCTTTTCATACTTGATGCCAGTTCAAATATTGTAGGTACTTGAATTCAGCAAAATATCCCAATATAGTCCAATAGTCCATAATAGAAGTGGGTTATCAGCAGAACTGGCAATTGTTTGAAATTGTTGACTTAAGCCTTTTATAGCTCAGCCTATTAATATGGCATTACTTTTTTTTATACCTTGTGGTTATACTTTTCTGCTGGATGGTTAAGACCAAGTTAAAGCAAGACCTATATAAGTAAAAATGTAACTTTTTAATCTAACAAGGTCAGTCAGATCCCCTCAGGATTTACCCTAAAACCTTGTAGATCTTTTGTCAGTGTCAGCTATCTGGATGAGTCACCGCCATTACTTGACCAATTTGCTCTCTGTAAAAGCCTGAGAGAATGTTTTCTCTCTAAGTGACTCTCCTTATACATCATCGGTCACTTTCCTCCGTGGCTCCATAATCTCCTTGATCGGAAAATTTGAGACACCACTGAATTACAAGATGTCAAAGCACAGGTTCTCTTATGTCCTGAGTCCTCACTGACCTTGAAGGGCTAGGACCAAAATATTGGCTATCCTTGTAGCCCCTCTTTTTCTCTAATTTTTAGTCTGTAAACTTTAGTTGTTAAACATCCAGAAGAGAAGCTTAGTGATAGTATTACCCTGTAACAGAGGCAGTTGAATTTAACGTCACTATCTGTCTAAATATCAAATGTCTTAGATATAACATGGAACTGCTATTTTCCAACAACCATGGATATTCTAAACTTTAAAACTCTACAGAATATAAAAAATATTGATGGATATTTAGATTGTTTTCACCATGGCTGTTGTGAAAAAGAGTGCTATGAAGATAGATGACCAGGGGCCGGGGAGATAGCTCAGTAGAATAAGCACTTGCCTGGCAAGCACAAGGTCCTGAGTTCAATCCCCAGTACAGAAAAAAAAAGATGGATGATCAAATAGGTTTTATAAAATTTTTCTTACACAGGGTCTTACTGTGTGGTCTAGGCTGGCCTCGAACTCACAGTGATACTGGTGCCTCAGCCTTCTAAGTGCTAGGATAACAGGTATCCACAACCACACCTGGCTAAATTTTTTTAAATGTATTTTAGTACAGGGTCTACAGGGCCTCACTACACAGATTGGACTCACAGTAATCCTCTTGTTTTCAGCCTCCGAAGTACGGGGATTACAGGCACATGCCACCACGCCCAGTCTCAGTTGTCTCAGCACACCCCAGGGGCAGGGTCAGCATAGCACCTGGGGCTGATTAAACTGCTGTCCTTGTGTCTGCCTAAGCAGGGACTTTAATCTGCTTAGCTATCTGGCTGGCCCTTAAGTATCTGTTTTAATTCTATGTATTTTTGTTTTTTTAAGGAAACTATTTGGATTTGTTATTTAAATGTTTTTTATTTTTATTTTTTATGGTGGTGATGGGGATTGAACCCAGGGCCTCATACATGCCAGACAGGCAAATGCTGTACCACTGAGCCACATCCTCAACCCTTTTTATTTGAGGCAGGGTCTCACTAAGTTGCCCAGGCTGGCTTCCAACTTGTGATCCTTCTGCCTTCATCTCCCAAATCACTTAGATTACAGGCATGTGGGGCCTTTCAGATGACTCAGTGGGGGCCAGGGAGATGGCTCAGTGGAATAAACACTTCCCTGGCAAGCGCAAGGGCCTGAGTTCAATCCCTGGTTCCACCAAAAAAAAAAAAAAAAGAAAGAAGCAAATACAGGCATGTGCCACACATCCATGTATATTTTTTAAACCATTGTTTATGGGTGAGTGTGGTAATACATACCTGTAATCACAGCACTCAGAAGGCTGAAGCAGGAGGATCACTGTGAATTCAAGGCCGGCCTGAACTACATAACAAGACCCTGGCTCAAAAAGTTAAATAAATAAAATTAAGAAAAAATGAGCCACTACTAGTGAAATGATCTGGCTTGGAAAATAACTGCTGTTCTCTGTGTAGATTAGGGAGCTGGGAGTGGTTGTATTCATTTATTCATTTATTTATTTATTTTGTGGTACCAGAGATCAAACTCAGGACCTTATGCTTGCAGGGCAAGCACTTATTCCACTAAGCTATCTCCCCAGCCCCTAGAAGTGGTTGTACACACCTGTAATCCTAGCACTGGAGGAGGCTGAGACAGGATTGTAAATTTGAGCTCAGCATGGGTAACTTAGCAAGACTCTGCCTCAAAGTAAAAAACAGAAAAACTGTTAGGGACGTAGCTCAATGCGAAGGCACTGGATTCAGTTCCCAGTGCTGTCAAAGCCAAAACCCAAACTAACAAAGTGATAAGAAAGAGTAACGTAAAGTTGAGATCAAAAGGCTAGAAGTTATACGTTATCACATGGTGACCATGGGGACAGAGAGTGAGCTGGTTCTCCTTATGGGCTGATTGTGCACACACATAAAAATAATAACAAATAGGGTGGAGCGGTGGGGGAGAATCCAGCATTAGGGCAGCTGCGGGATGCTGGCGTCATGTGCTGGAGCGGGAGAAGTGGGGGACACTAGTAGGGAGAAATTCTGTTGGGAGCACGTTAGGGTTATGGTTCATCAGGGGCGCAGGGAAGGTGGTGTTGGGTCTGCGCTGACCCAGATCTCCACGGGCAGGGAGACACCAAGAGACGAGGGTGAGAGCTCAAAAGTTTATTGAACCATGCATGGGACCCCGCACCTAAGGCGGTTGTGGAGTGCCAAGCTGTCCTTACAGGCAGGTTTATAAAGGCAAAAACCACAAAATTAGGGGGAGGCAAGCGAACTACAGAAGCTAATTGCATTGGTTAATAGGGGTGGACCTTTACATTGATTGGCTCAGTGCGGGGGGATTTTTCTGACAGAATAACATATTTCTGTAACGCTTGAGTAACCTTGGGGGGAGCATCTTGTGGTCGTTAGGGGGTAAGAGGGAAACTTGAGCAAGCAGGTTACAGAAGCCAATAGCAATTGTTCCTTTGTCAGGATTGATTGAGGGCCACCTGGGGGTTGCTGAGGCTTTAGAGCAACCTTGTGGTTGCCTAGTTGCACGTAACTTTCCCAGAACATTTAGCAACAGGTGAAACAAAGGGCTAAG
>PVKA01044451.1:0-16142 GCA_004027165.1 Ctenomys sociabilis | reverse complement strand
CTCCACCTCCTTCTTGTCTTCCACCTCCTTCTTGTCTTCCACCGCCTCTTCTTCCACCTCCTTCCCCTCCTCCACCTCCTCCTCCACCTCTTCTTCCTCCCCCACCTCCTCCTTCTTCTCCTCTTCCTCTACCTCTTCCACCTCCACTTCCTCCTCCACCATGACCTCCTCCTCTTCCAGTTCCTCCTCCTCCACCACCTCCTCCTCCTCCTTCACATCCTCCTCCTCCTCTTCCTCTTTTGTTGAGACAGAATTTTGCCATGCAGTTCAGTCTACCCTTAAACTCACTTTGTAGCCCAGACTGGCCTCAAATTTTGAGCCATCCTTCTGCCTCAGCCTCCCCAGTGTAGAATTTTCGGCATGCACTACCACGCCTAGCTGCAGTATCTTTTTAATTGTATTAGTACCTTTTTCTTTTTTTGAGACAGGGCTTCTCTTTGCAGTTCAGGCTGGCTTTGAACTCACCATGTAGTTCAGGCTGGCCTCACATTCATGGTGATCCTCCCAACCTCAATCCCAAGGCTGGGGTTACAGGCGTGCACTACTAGCCTCCCCACCCGGTTTTAAGTATCTCGTTTTTTGATTGTAATTTTAGTTCTGCTGTCAATGAAGGAATATTTAGTAAGCTGTGTGGCTGTCATAATAAGGCCTTGCAATCCTCAATCAAAGCATGCTCAGTAATATGAAGAGCAATGCTCAGTGTATAGATATCATTATCTTCAGCCTCATACTTTTTGTTACTCTCTGGAGTCTTTTAAAAATAAAAATAGCTGAAATTGGTTTCTGAGCTCTTACAACATATTATAGAATATGCTCAACACTTTATATGAATTATGTGGTTTAATCTTTATAGCAGATCCTGTGAGGTAAGTACTAAATAATTTCCAATTTATTTGATTTTGTTTTCATTGCTTAATACTTCCAAGTTTCAAGTAGTACTTTTTACTTGCCACTGTTATTGTAAGAGAAGTAGTGTACTGCTGACAGCTGCAAGGCAAAGCTAGTACCTGCCTCTCTTTATTTCCTTCCTCTTTATGCAGTTTGTAACAATGGGTTCGGACAACAGCTTTCTCTTTTACTAGAAAAGGAGCTTAAGTGTACATATATAATTAAGGTTTAATGTTGTTACCAAAGTGGAAAACTTCATGCACAGTTTTCTGTAACTTGTGTTTCACTTTATGGACTTTCCAACAGTTAGTAAATACGTGTTATCAACGGCTTGCTTTTTCTAATTTATTATTCTTGCATGTATGTGTAAAAGCGCATCCCATCTTGATGAGTAGGGTCTAGAAATCCAGTTTTCTTTTCTAACGTGTGGGTTATCAGTTAATGGAAAGCTGCTTTTCAGTAGGGTTGTCACAGATGCAAGATGCCTGAGAGACTTGCGCTGCGCAGGGCTGACGGCTCAGCGGACGGGAAGGTGCCCAGCGGTTGTGCAGGGGCCAAGATCGGGTGCTCGGGTGCTCGGTGGGAGGGGAAGCTCCCGCACTTACCTCTCACTGTAGCAGGGCTTTGATCCATCTGCTTAGCATAGATGGAACTGTGTTCTCCTTTCTTCTTTTACTTTTTATGTAGTTGGTGCAGGGTCTCATTATGCAGCGTGGATGGAGGGGTCCTCCTGTTGCAGACTCCCCAGCACTGGGATAACAGGCCTGCACCACCGTGCACAGACTCAGTTGCCGGCTCAGCAACCCTGGGGGCGGGGCTGGCGCGGTATGTGCTGCCGGGGATCAAACCCTGGTCCCTGCGCTTGCCTAAGCAGGTGCTTAGTCCTTAGTCTGCTGAGCTATCTCACCGGCCCTCTCCTTTCTTCTAACCCTGTTGTCACACCCCTCCCCCTGCTGCAGGTTGAGCGTGCAGTGAGCTGGCCAGTGGGTGCCCTCCATGCAGGTCTTTACAGCCCTACATCACATGTAGGCACCCGGACTGTGCTTTCAGGGTTTTGGTGGAGGCAGATGGGTAGCTTGGACTCATTCTATTCAGCGGCTACATCATACGGCACAGCAGAGGAGTGTTACTATTTATGACCTTGTTACTGGGAACTCATGCTTTGTTTGGTTTTTTGTTTTTCACAGTGCAGGCAGTGCCGAAGTGAACATTTTATTGGTGGCTTTGTTCTTGTGGGATCGATTCCCAGGAGTGTGATTTGCTGGCTGAAGTGCCTGTGTGGTTTTCACATGAAAGCATCTGTCGACTGCTCTCCAAACACCTGTAAACAATTGGTGTTTTTCCTCTTCATCCTGTTGGCTGAGGACTTTACTGTGCTCTGAGTTTAATTTTTATTTGATTGGCTGTAGAGTGGCCATTAGCTCACTGCACTTTGTGCTTCTCCCGTGGTCAGCGCACTGGAGCATGCTCGTGGCTGTGGCTCAGTGGTCCATCCTGTTTGTCACGCCCTTTCACTCTCTGAGTTGCTAACTCTAGGGAGCGAGGGCTCTTTTAGCACTCACCCCTTAGGCTGTGATTTCACTTGAAAGTGTTTCTCCAGACCTAGCATTAATGTTTATGACAGCTTTTGTAATGTAAACAGTTTTTAATTATTGCAAACTTGAATATGGCTGTCTTTTCTTTCTGGTTAAGAAACATTGTTGTCTCTTAGGTTTTCTCCCAGCTTTTGGTGGTTTATTTATTACATTTAATCATTTGTTCCATCTAAAATTTGTTTTTAATATGAGATAGAGAACCATTTTCTGCCAGATGGATAGCCAGTTGGCCAGAACCATTTATTAAATAACCACTCTTGTCCTCATTGAATATAAACAGATTTTGCCTGTAAATTAAAATTACAGGAAATTATAAAATTTCATACAAGCTGGATTTTATTTCTGGACTCTGTCCTAAACCATGATCACTTTATCTATTCTGACACCCATTGCCCATATAGATTTTATTACAGTGTCTTTATAGCGTATGTCCTCTTCCTATTCTTTTTAAGAATCTACTTTCTTAGGCCTCTTTTCTCTAGTGCTTAAGATACCTTCATCCATTTAACTGAAATTCTGTTGCATTTATTTATTTTATGGAGTTGCTTTTCATTATTTATGTGTGTATGGTTACAAATAATTCCTTCATAGATACAAATTAGATCACATTTATTAATTGATTTTACATTGTACCATTCAAGGTTTCTGTATTCTTTTTTTGCTTTTTATAATTGGTTACACAGATCAATGTATTTCATTTTGGTAGCTTCATACATCTGTCCCTTGTCCTGTCTTGCCCCATTTTTCACACTTTTTGGGCTTTTAGTGTATAAAGCATGTTTTGCCCATATCTATCTCCTTTTCCATTAATTGTCCCTCCTGCTTTCTGGATTCCACATGTTAGGGAGAGCACACATTAGTCTTTCTGAGTCTCTCTTATTTTGCTTAACATGATGGTCTCTAGATTGACCCATTTTCTTGCAGATGACAGAAATTTGTTCTCCCTTGAGGCCATTGGTATATAATGTAACATTTCCATTCCTTTGCTGATGGGCATCTAGGCTGGTTTCCTGCCTTGGCTATTGGAAATCACGCTACAGTAAATTTGGATGTGCGTGTATGTGTATGGTTTGCAGGCTTTACTTGCTTCAGGTGCAGAGGAATGGCATGACTGGATCAAATGGCGGCTCTAGTTTTAGTTGTTTTGGGGAAACTCCATGCTTATCCCCATTGTGGCTGTACTTATTCACATTCCTACCAAGGGTGTACAAGGTTCCTCCTTCCCTCAGTCCCTGTATCCTCGCTAGCATTTATTGCTTTTTATATTCTTGACTGGGCAAGATGGGATCTCAAAGTAGTTTTGATTTGCTTTTCCATAATGGCTAAAGATGGTGAATATTTTTTCAGCTGTGAATTTTTTTTTTTTTTTTTTTTTTTTTTTTTTTTGTGGAGCCAGGAATTGAACTCGGACCCTTGCACTTGTCAGGCAAGCGTTAATTCTACTGAGCTATCTCCCCGGCCCAAGATGGTGAATATTTTTTCATAACCTATTGGCTACTTGTAGTTCTTCTTTGGGAAGGGTCTAATTAATTCATTTACCCATTTATTTTTTGGCTATTTGAGATTTGGTGTTAAGATTTTTGGATTCTTTATACATTCTACATATTAATCCTATGTTAGAGTAGCTGGTAAAGAGTTTCTCTCATTCAGCAGACTGTCTTTTTACTTTGTTAGTTTTTCCATTGTTGTGTAGAAACTTTTAAGTTGGACATAATCCTGCTTATTTATTCTTGCTTTTGTTTCCTGTGCTGCTGGAAACTTGCTCAGGCAGGCAGTCTTTGCCTGTGCCCATGGCTTCCAGTATTTTTCACTTTTTTTCCCAGTTTCAGGTCCTCTGCTTAGCTCTTTGATCTATTTGGAATGGCTTTTTCTATAGGATGGAAGACAGGTGTCTGATTTCAGTCTTGCACAAGTACATACCCAGTTTTCACA
The DNA here is from genome assembly GCA_004027165.1 of Ctenomys sociabilis. NCBI lineage: Eukaryota > Metazoa > Chordata > Mammalia > Rodentia > Ctenomyidae > Ctenomys > Ctenomys sociabilis. Next base: position 11,727 of record PVKA01044451.1, on the reverse strand, counting down.
GCGCTGTTGGGTGCAGAGGCCGTCTTCTCCAGTGTGTAAAGTTGGCTTCTCTGCCCAGGACCAGATGGTTGAAGCTGTGTGGCTTTGTTCTGTGTCCCCTGCTCCGTCCCACTGGTATACAGATGTGTGTTTGCGCTAGTGCCGTGCTGTGCTTGTCACTGTGGCTGTGCAGTACAACCTGAACTCTGGTATTGCGATGCTGGCAGTCCTGTTCTTTTGACTTAGGACTGAACTAGCTATCTTGGGTCTCTAATATCTTCATATGAATTTCAGGATTTGTTGTTATTGCCGATGTTCTGTGAACAGTGTTATGGCTACTTGTTGGAGATGGTGTTGAATCTGCAGATCACTTCTGCTGATGTGGGCATTTGACAAAGTTAATTTTGCTAAGCTATGAATGTGATAGGTCTTTCGGTCTTCTGGTTTCTCCTTTAACTTCTTTGTTCATTGCTCTGAAAATTTCACTGTAAAGGTCTCTCACCTCTTTGGCTAAATTGATCTCCAAGTATTTATCTTTTTGAAGCTATTATGAGTGGAATCATTTTCCTGATTGCTTTCTCAACTAGTCCACTATTGGTGATTTTTAGTGTTTATTTTATATGCTGCTCTTTTGTGGATTTATTTACCTGGCCCAAAAGTTTTTTGGTAGTCATTAGGGCCTTTCAAGTATAGAAGCATGTCATCTACAAACAGGGAAACTGGACTTTCTTTCCTATTTGTACTCTATTTTTTGTTGCCTGATTGCTGTCTGTCTGTCTGTCTGTCTGTCTGTCTGTCTGTCTGTCTGTCTGTCTATCTATCTATCTATCTATCTATCTATCTATCTATCTATCTATCTATCGTCTTTTTGGGACAAAGCCTCACTATGCAGTTCAGGTCAGCTCAGGCTGGTCCCGAATTTGCAAGGATCCTTCCTGCCTCAGCCTCCTGAGTGTTGGGATTACAGGCATGTGCCACCACACCCAGCTTGCTCTAGATATGTTTATTTTTAAATGAATTTCCCTGATTGGCTCACAGGTATATTTTTAAAATAAGCTTTATTTTTAATAAGGTTTTAAATTCCTAGAAAAGTTTTAAAGATGATAAGACATTTTAATGATATACCTTCTGTATAAGAATATAGGTGTCTTCATTCATTTAATTTCAAAATTCATCATAAACATGATTATATGGTTTTTCTCACTTAAGTTTTATATTTTTTTAAGTCAAATTTACTCTTTTATACTGACATTTTCATTATTCTATATGGGATATTTTTCTCATTTCTGTTTCTAGCTCCTCATGCTTCATATATGAAAAATCTAGCAACTTTTGTGTATATATCTTATATCATAGTTTTATCTTATCAAATATTGTTATTAGTTTTACCAGTTTCTTGTTGTTTTTTGAGACAGGGTCTTGCTGTGCAGTTCAAGCTGGCCTTGAACTCTTTGTGTAGAAATTCTGAACAGTTTTCCTGCTGTCCCGTCCAGCGGGTCAGTCAACGCAGGTCACCTGGGGGAGGAGAGGGGACTGACAAAGACAAGGAACAGGTGCGCGAGAAATGGAGACAAGACAGGATTCTGATCAAGTCTCGTTTATTCAAGGAAGTGATACAGCTTATATAGCAGAGGGGAGGGAAGTCACCGTCACTAACGATGTAGATATATTAGGGTAATGTTATAGGCTAATAACACTCAGGTGATCAACTCAAGGAGCTTGTGACAGGAAGTCTAACAAAAAGAACAAAAGGCAGGAAGCCATAATGCAGCAATAAACAGGAAGTGTAACTTATATCCTTAAAAGGAATAGAAGGGAAGGCTTCTGGATGATGGTGCCCTCCACATCCTGTCTCAACTTCCTAGTGCTGGGATTACAGGCATGTGCCACCACACTCAGCTGTGCGTTTTTTTAAAACTGTGGTTTATTGCAGTTTCTAAATATACAATTGTGGAATTGGCAAAATAATATATCTATTCTCCTGTGTTTATTTCATTTTCATTGATGATTTAAACAAAGAGTAATAGTAGTGCCAAAAGTTTTAATCAATACATTTATGAGTTATTTAAAGTTATTTTAGCACATGTGTATAAAATACATCTGATATAATTACACAGGTTAATAAAATTTCACAGGTCAATCAATTATAATAAAGCATATTACAAGCCTTGCTATCTGGTAGACAAGTTATTTCAACTTATCCTTTTAGATTGTCTTGACTGTTCTGGTACCAGTACCTTGTATCACCACACCCAGTCTCAACTGCAGTCTCAGTGCACCCAGAGCGGGGCTGCTAGGGCAGGCCTAGGGATCAAACCCCTTGCCCCTGCTCTTGCTTGCACTTGCTTTAATCTGCTGAGCTATTTGGCCAGACCTGAACTTTCCACATTACTATCAGGAACTCAACTACTATACAGTATACCACATTACTATACAGTATACTGTATTATCAAATGGTAAATATTTGCTTTTAAATAGTATATACTGTTTGTATTAAGCAATATTTTTGTTGTAGTGCCTTTACAGAGGCAGGCCGACAACGATGACCCTAGATCTAGGTGGCACAAGAAGAGAAGTGGACCAAGAGGGAGTGGATTAGTGGAGACATGTTGTTCTTCCACTGAATTTTGCATCTAAGGGTGACCTCTCTGGGAAGCACCAGTTTGTCGCACAGCAGAGTCAGTGTGGAACGGGAAGGGAGGGAGCGGGACACAACTTCCCTGGTGTTCTTTCTCCATGGCGCGGAGCTCCCACTGGGAGTTCTTTTACTGGTTTTGCTTGTGCACGGTGGTGGCTCTGTGCTTTGGCTTCGTCTGAGCACTAAGTGCAGCTTCTCCCGCTGCCTGCAGTTACCGAGTGCTGAACATTTTGCTGTTGCCGTGCTTTGTATTTTACAACTTGTCATTGAGGGACTTGCAGCATAAGATGAACTGAGAGAACAGGACAGCAAGATCCACGTGCCAGCTACCCAGCTTCAGTGCAAGTAGCTTTCTGATATTTTTATTTCATATAGTCCTTCAACTTTTCTTATTGCTCTTGTTAGAATGTTTAAAGCAAACTTTCAGCAGCATTTTATTCAGGTATAAATCCAGAGACACATAGGAATCTGCTAATATTTGACAGAATTTTAATGTACAGAACAACAATCTTATGCTCTTGTACCTAAAATTTTACTGTTTCTCCAACAGAAAACCTGATGTAGCTTCAGGTGTCCACACGCGTGCCGGAGGCTGGGGCACATCCCTCCCTGGAGGCTGCCTCCAGGCTGGCTCTAGGTTCCCTGTGCCATCGCTCCGAAGCTTCTTGGCTTTCTCTGTGGAGCAGGCTCCAGTTTCCTTCTTCATGTGTTAGCACCTCCTGTGGTTTATTCTCTTGTTTTGCAGAAAGATAAGGGAAAGGAGTTCTTTCATGGAAAGATAAATTCGAATCAAAAAATGAGCATCATTGCATGCCTTCATTCATTCCCGTGCTTGACTAGTTTTTTTGAGTTTTGAAATTCTCTGCCAAAGATGATCCCCTGCTCAGAAGCCTGAAGGCTCAGCTCCTAAGTAGCTTGATGCCATTTGGATGCAAAGGCTGGGACCTGCTGCATGCTGGGCTGATCCCTCTTGTTCTGCATTTTTGCAATCACCTGCCTTCATGCTTTTAATTTCACTATAAATGCTGGCCTCTTGGAGGAAAATGTGTGAGTATACACATTTATTTGGCATGTGATACTTGTTCGTATTTTTGGAGTACAGTGTGACATTTCAGAATATATATACAATGTTTAATAAGGTCAGGGTAATTGGTAGATCCATGACATAAACATCCTTTCTGTTATCTATTTTGAGGTGTGCAATTAGTTGTTACAATGTAGCCGTATGCTGCTATAAATATCAAAAGCGATTCCTCCTACCCAGCTATACACAGTAAGAGCCGTCTCCAGCCCCATGCTTCGCACTTCCCCGGCTTGGGCCGCTGTAGGATCCACTTTCTAGCTTCTGTATATAGATGAGATTGTGTCTCTAGTACTTACTTCATTTAGTTCCTCTAGATCCACTCACATGCCGTAGCTCGCCGTGGTCCTTACGTGACACGCTCTTTATCCATCCATCAGCTGACAGACGCTGGATATTCACACTTCGTCGCGCTGAGCAGAGGAAGGCAGGAGCCCCTTTGAGGACAGGCTGTCACTGTCTGTGGAGAAGCCTGGCAGCGAGGTTTGGGGTCACTGCGATTTTCGCCTTTGAGGAGCCTGTGTACTGTCGTCCCTAATGTCTGCCCTAATTTACATTCCTCCTACTTGTGTGTGGGAGCTCCCTTTCTTGAGAAAATGGTTCTCTTTGACAGTTTTCTTTCTCCCCTCTCCTTGGCTCTCCTGAATGGTATTTCTTTGTGGACCTAATCTAATTTTCAACTTTTGGACCTAGTTTTTATTTTCATTATTTATTTATTTTTAAAAGAGAGCTGGTTTAATTTATTTTATTTTATTTTTTTTTTTTGTCTTTTTGAGACAGGGTCTCACTATGCAATTCAGGCTGGCCTTAAGCTCACTTTGTAGCTCAGGCTGGTCTCGAACTCACAACAATCCTCCTGCCTCAGCCTCCCGAGTGCTGGGATTACAGGCATGCGCCACCATGCCCGGCTGAGCTGGTTTAATTTAAAAACTTAAGATAAAGATTCCAGTGTTATTAGAATTAGGCTAGAAATTATTATCATATACACTTTCATTGAAATTGTCAATATATCAAATGCAGGGGCAGAAATTAAATAATGTTACTGTCATCATTTGATATTATGATGACATTTCTTTTTCTTTTTTTTGTCTTTTTGAGACAGGGTCTCACTATACAGTTCGGGCTGGCCTTAAGCTCACTTTGTAGCTCAGGTTGGTCTCGAACTCACAACAATCCTCCTGCCTCAGCCTCCTGAGTGCTGGGATTACAGGCATGTGCCACCACGACCGGCTTTTTTCTTTGAATATAATAAATCCATGTTAACATGATTTAAATGAATGAGTTTTGCTTTATAGTTTACTTCTTATATATGCATTTATTAAAAGGAAATATTCAATGAAATGCATGACAAAGCACTAATTACTGTGTGTGTAGCTGTGAGTTGAGCTCTGGACCCTACGTGTGCTAGATGACCACTCTCCCACTGAGCAACATCCGTGCCTAGCATTAACTACATTTCAACGAGTCATAGACTTTGTTTCTTAAAGAGTTCAGGGCTTCTGGAGAGCGGAGTGGAAATCTGTGTCGTCACCAGCTCAGACAGAGGAGGTTCACTGAGATTCAAGTGGTGTAAGGAGGGACACAGAGCCATGGGCTGGACTGGACAGTGACCCTCCACTGGTTCTTTCGGTTGTTTATATGGCCATCAGGAGGTGTGCTGGCTGGAACTCTGCCGATCTGACTTCTGCACCCTGAAGTCGCCCTCCCCATGGTCAGAACTGCAAAGCAGCCGTTCGGGGTTTGTTTTCCCTGTGAAAGTGCCCACAATTCCCACGTACTTCTTTATACCCCTCCACTGCCTAGTTGCACCTGTTACTAACAGTGTGCCTTGGGGTGGTGCATTCCTGGCAAGTGAGGGCCAATCCTGGTACATTGTCACCGACTCAAGCCATAGTTCCACAGGGTTGGCTTTACTCTTGGTACTATCCCTTTGCTTGTTTTGACAAATGTGCAATGACAAATATCTGCCACTACAGTGTCATACAGGACAGTTCCATGGCCTCAAGCAATCCTCCTCGCCTCCCCAATCCCTAGTGGCCACAGGTGCTCTTTCTGTCCCCAGTGTCCTATTTCCCACAATGTTATGAGGAGTAGTTGGATTCACAGGACATAGCCTTTCTAGGTTGCCCCTTTCACTTAGAAATGTGTCTTTAAGATTCCTTCGCATCTTTTAGTGACTCACAGGTGATTTCTTCTTATTGGTGCGTAATATTCCATTGTATGGATATGTGTAGTTTCCTTCATTTAGTTTTTGGGGGACATCTTGGTTGTTTCCAAGTTTTATCATATGAGGTTTTTAATTTTTTTTGGTGCTGAGGATTGAAACCAGAGTTTCATGCATGATGAACATGTGTGCTGCCACTGAGTTACACCTCTAGTCCTAAGTTTATACTTTTGACAAGTAAAAAGATATCTTAACTTTCCAAAAGCCTGAAACATTTTAGTATATCCACTGTGATGTAAAGGTGGTAACTCCATGGTTTTTTTCTGTCTTTTTGAGCCCAGGTCTTGCTATGCTGTTCAGGCTGGCCTTGAGCTCACTTTGTAGCCCAGGCTGGTCTTGAACTTGCAATAGTCCGTCTGCCTCAGCCTCCTCTAAGTGCTAGGATTACAGGTGTGCACCACTGTACCTGGTTGATAATTTTGTTTTTTTAATGAACAAAAGGTTTATATTATTTCCAAAAATTCAAGTGATATAGAATTATATAGACTGAAAAAAAGTTCTGTTTAATACTGTAGTCCTACACATTTTCCTTATATATAAAAATATTACATGAAGATAATAAATAAGCTTTTTGGATATTCAATACATATAGTTATACTTAACCTCTATAAGTGATAAATATGGGTTTATGCCACTCATATTATTCTGCAGCTTTTTGTATTGTCTTTTTGAGACGCTATCTTGCTGGTTTTGAGCTCACTTTGAAGCCCAAGCCTGCTTCGAACTTGCAGGGATCCTTTTTGCCTCAGCCTCCTGAGTGCTGGGATTACAGGTGTGTGCCACAATGGCTGGAGGCAGTTTTTAAAAAATTACACAGTTGATATTGTGAATGTGTTTTTATAGCAGTCAATGTTCCTTTAAGCCAGCAGAGTGCAGCTATTCTGCTTTATGGATAAGCTGCAGTTCACCTAGCCAGTTTTGGACGTTCAGAGTTTTTGCTGTTATGAACCCGGTTAAACGGGCTTACTCAAGCCTACTCCAGGGTTTCAGCGGTGATCTAGAGTTAGCTTCCGTGTGTCAGAAAACCTGCAGTCTGGATGTTTTCAGGCCGTGTTAGGCGTGAGAGAAGCCAGAGCTCTCTTCCTCTTGCGATGGTCCGGGAATGCGCCCCATGATGGCGAGTTCTGAGCTGAGAGCTGGACAGCCAGGAGGGCTGTGGCGCAGGGCTCCCATCTGGGCAGAGGATGTGGCAGGTGGCTGAGAAGCCGGGCAGCCTGCGGGCCAGCTGCCTGGGCGGGCAGCAAGGGCTCCAGGGAGCCTGGAAACTGCCTGAGAAATCAGCGGAACATTCTCCTGGCTTTATTACTGCCACGTGCTAGCAATTCTAACCATGTATAAAGTACCATTTTCCTCCTGCCCCATGCCAGAGACAGCCAGCGTGTGTTTTGAAGTAGTAGTTTTGAAGTATCGATTCCTGGTAAGGTCAGAGGCCATGTGCAACTTAAATTGAAATCTTGGGTCCACAAAATATTAGGAAGTATTTTTTAAAAAAAGATATTGGATAAAGACTCATGGCTCAGAAAGTTTTGCTCTTATGTACTTTTGTGAGTGAAATATTGCATTGACTTAGGTAATTGAATCAAATCAATTACAAAAAGTTAAATATAAATTAAACAAAATCACTCACATTCTACTGCCTCTTTTGAGGGGGTGAGGATCACATGACTAAACATTTGACTTAACCTCCCAGAGTAATGACATCACAAAACCGCTCCCAGCTGGATCTTAGGTGTCATAGGTAGGTTTGTGTTTTGGCTTTGTTTTTGTGAGACAGAAGATTGGACGCAGGGCCTTCTAGCTGAGCTACATCCCCAGCCCTTTCTAGTGTGGAACAGGGAATTATGAAGTTGTTCAATCAGGACTTGACTTTGCAGTCCTCATACCTCAGCCTTTCAAGTGCTAGGATTACAGGTATGCACTACCACACCTGCAAGCACGTGGTTTCTGCTTGCCTGCTAAATGTAAAATCCTTGTGATTTAGGCTGCTGAGGTAGCCCAGTGGACTAGGCGTGTGCTTAGGCAAGCACAGGGACCAGGGATCGATTTTGGCACCGCATGCTGCACTGGCCCTGCCCAGGGGCCTGCTGAGCCGGCCACCGAGTCCAGGCATGGTGGTGTACACCTGTAATCCCAGTGCTGGGGAGGCTGAAACAGGAGGATCAGTATGACCTGTGTAGTGAGACCCTGTACCAAATACATAAAAAAACCAGAAAAGATTCCTGTGATTTATTTGCATTTCATGGATGACTAGCGATGTGGAGCATTTTTTCATATATTTATTTGCTTCTTTAATTTCATCCTCTGAGAAGTGTGTATTCATCTCAGAGATTCCTGTGATTTAAAGGAAAAAAATAAATAAAAAATTATAGAGTTGAAAGCTTCATTATAAATCACTCACTCAACACTAAACTTCTGGTAGAAGAGGCATTGCATTCAGCCATGTGAAGCCTGTGCGCTGGGATGGGTGGCAGGACTCAGGCACGCGTGGGCTGCAGAAGCCAGTAGCAGCCCCTGTGGGGCTCACGCTTGCACTGGCCCAAGTGAAACTGGCTGTCGGGTGCTGGCACTGAGTGCAGGACCTGGCACATGCTACGCCAGCATGCCGTGCCCAGCAGTCATGGCCCTGGCTTGGCACAGTTAGGGTGCTCTAGGGGTGTGCACAGGTGGGACAGCTATGAACTCTGGTGGTAGTTTGGGTTCAGAGCTGGAGAGAGAGAATCAGGAACCTGGGAGGAATCAGGGAGGCCAGCCCACCACATGAGACTGTGGTTTGGTAAAGGAGAAAAAGAATAAGTTGGGGAATTTGGCAAGTTGATTTTGTAGTCCTCAAGAGCAGTGATTCTCTACGTGCGATCCTGCATGGGTAGCATCAGTATCGCCTGACGCCGTGTTAGAAATGCAGATTCTTGGACACCACTTGGACCTCCTGACTCCACTTCCTGGGAAGGGGCCGGCAAGTGCTTTCAGGGTGCCTCTAGCTGTCTCTTGAGAGCCCCCGGGCTATGCCAGTAGGTGCTTAGCTGCAAGGGAGTGCTCAACGCCGCACTGTGTGGTCCGGTGTGGCAGTCGGTGTGTGAGGGTCGCCCGAGCGCTAACTTCTCCACCCACCAACAGGACAGTTAATTTACTGTCTCCAGGATCAGGACCCAGATGTGATCAGTTTCCAGTACTTGAGAGGAGTTAGTGTGAAGTCAGGTCTGAGGGCCACTCACTCTGTGAGACCCTTATTGACGAATAAAGCTAAGGAGTCAAGGAGGAGCCGATAAAGGTCCAATAAAGGTCATAGTGCAGTCGGGGAAGGATGTCTGCTGAGCTGGTGAAGAGCGGGCCTCTCCCTGGTGCTTTGGTACTATCCCAGGCTCTTAGTAGTTTGCCTAAAGACAATTATCCTCAGTGACAAATAGAGTTGCCAAGCTCTGAGAAAAGACAAGAATATTGCTGAGATGTGGATACTTAAGGGCGTTATTTGTGGGTTTAAGTATTAATCTTTCTTCAAACTCTAGGTGGAGCTCTTTGGTTTTTATATAGATTGTTTTATTTATAATTTTGAGATTTTTTTATAAAAGGCACTATTTTGGGATTAAAAAACACTTAAAATTTATGAGTGGTCTCAGTATTTCTACTTGTTTTCAGAGCTATATAAATAAACTTGTTATTGTTCTGTTGATGAACCAAAGCTAGTCCTAAAGGATTCATTTTAAAATGTGTTTTAAGTTCACATTGTTATCTTCTGTGTCTGAATGAGCTGGAAGTGTTTCCCATGTTGACTATGTCTCATAGCTAGAGTTTCTGAGATGGTTCTGTCCTTGTGAGTGACACTAGCAGAGGAAGTCTCTGAACAGCACAGCTGTTGCTATAGTAATGCCTTAAGCTATTCTTGTCCCCTGTGTACAAAGGAGGGAAACATTTGCAATCACTCCCTTCTCGCTTCTCCTTTCACTGGCTCTGTGTTTTCTATTAGGAGTACAGTTGGTACAAAATTTCTAAATGCAAAGCCCATTAGCTTTGGATCCTCTGAGGTAAAGACGCACTCCATAGGCCAGCAGTGTCCCTCAGAAACTCCATGAGCAATCAGGGCTCTGGGGACGCGGGCAGGGGCTCCAGCCATCTGTTACGCCACTGGGCCAGGCACTTCGAAGAGACACAGATTCTATATTCCTGGAAGCTTCATGGAACCTGCTCCCTGGAATTCCTTCCTTCAGCCAGTCAAGCCCATTGCTCTTGTCTAGGGCAGGGTTCTCATCCAGGAAGCTGAGCTGGTGCCTGGTCTTGTGCAGCCCAGGGAAGCTCTCAAGCAGTGTGGATTTTGCTTTCCGTGGATGATGTTTCAGGGAGACGCCTGCTTAGCTAAGTACACGTGATGTAAATTATGCTTACACCCAGGCACAAGGGCTGGCTATGATTTCCAGTAAATGCTTTTGGTTCAGGGGATCCAAAGTCAGTGAGTCCTTATGTTTCAGTCACAGTGGGAAGAAGCCGCTTCTGGAAGCTAATGTTCTCTTGGGTAGTTCAGAGTGAAGCACTCTTACCAAGTGCTGCAAGAGGCCATTGTTTACCAGCATCTATGCTTCAGACCCTCTGTTACAATTAGCAGTGGGCACACATGAGCATTTTTGGAAAATTAAGAAACCAACCCATTCACAGCATTATGAAGTTAGTGAGAAAATTCTAGTATCTGGGGTGTTTTCGAATAAAAGGAAATGGTTCATGAATGTTTGGAATAATTTCTTGACTTTTCATTATTTGTTGAGTACCAGCTGTCTGAAACATCGTGGCATAGTAGGCACTTTATTAAGTAATAGTAAAAAAAGAATAAAGTCGTTGACTTTGAGGAAATAAAATCTCTGCCTGTGGAAGTTCATTACCGATGTGGAGAGTATTTTGTCAAATGCTAAGGAAGAATAGTAGAACCTCAAAAAACCAATGAACAAGCTAATAGGCAGAGACTGAAAAGAGAGAGCCCAGTGGGCTTCCACCCACAGCTGAGTAGAGTTGGGATATTCAGAGGACAGGGAAGGGTGGGTGCCCCACAGCAGGAAGGGTGTCTTGGGCCAATGTACAACACCCACAAGTCACCGTGCACGAAGGCATGCTGATAGCGGAGAGCAGCGTCAGGCTGCTGATCTAGGAGAGACTAAGTGAGCTGGGGCTGCCTCAGTGAGTCTGCACCACGCTATCTTGGACCTAGGTCTTTGTGTACCGGTGCTGTGTTGAAGAATACTTTGGACTCGATCCAGTTACAGTGATGGTTTAGGAAGAGGCATTTGTGAGATGCACAAGTTGTGCGGGTAGCTGCTGCACTGGATATGCTGGAATAAGTGAAGGTGGCAGAAAGTATAATGAGCAGCACTGGCAAGAAGCAAGAAGATAGAGAGAAGCTAGGAGAAGTTAATCCCGAGGAATGAAAGCCAGAGGAGTTTGGAGCCATATGCCCGACCTTTTCAGGTGTATTTGACAGCTGACAGCCTTACTTTCAGACTAATCGTCATGGATACACCGTGGCTTAAGTGGTATTGCCTTTCTTTCCTGTTTTTATTTTTTATTGTTTTTAGACAGCATCTCACTGTGTGGTTTGGGATGGCCTTAAACTCCCTGTGTGGCGCAGGCCAAGCTCAAACTTGAAATAATCCTTCCGCCTTAGCCTCCCAAGTGCAGGGATTCCAGGTATGCGCTGCCGTGCTAGGCTGGTATTGCCTTGCTAGTGGCCTGGACTTTGTGTATTATTTCACGCACACATACCTTATTGTACCTCCCTTTATGACCTCCCCCTTATTTCCTGCAATCATGAATGTGTTTTGAATGCTA
>PVKA01044450.1:0-16171 GCA_004027165.1 Ctenomys sociabilis | reverse complement strand
TTCTGAAATGGCCCTGCATAATAAGAGATGGTATTTCCTGAACTAATGACAGCCTTGATGCAAGCCCAAGACCAAGAAATGAGGACGGCAGCAAGGTGCTGATGGAGGGAGAAGAAAAGGCGTAACGGGTAGGGGCAGGAAGGCACCAGGGCCTCACCAGACGGAGCAGCTTGACACCTCGAGGGGCGCAGGGCCTGCGGAGCTGGCAGGAGCGGAAGTGGGGAGCAGCCGCGGCTCAGTGCAGCCCTGCTGCTCCCCCGCCACTCACACCCACCAGGCGTGGGTTTCATTGTCTGGACGCCCTGTCAAGTTCCTGCCATCCCGCTTTGCAGCTGAGCAAAGTGAGGCCAAGCGAGGTCTGGTGACTTGCTGGGACGGGCAAGGCAGCTCGGGAAGCTGGACCATCTGCTCCCAGCCGGGCTTCCTGGCCACCCACTGCAGGCAGCAGAGTGAAGTGGGAGGTGCCTGTTCTCCGCCCCTCGGAGAGTAGGAACCCTCGCCGAGACCCTCTCGACCCAGCTGCTGGGCGGAGGACTCCAGTCCTTCAGGGAAGGTGCAGAGCTGGTGTGTTTCAAGCGGCTGGGCTCAGAGCTCTGCCCAAGAACAGCTCCTTCCCACGCTGCCACCCCCACCTAGCCCCCCAAACAACTCAATGTCTTCATGCTGTCTTCACAGAAAAAATGCCCAGTATATTTTCTTCTTTAGTTTTTCCAAAAATAAAACCAAACCACATTCAGCTTCAACCTAATTGTTGGAAAAACAAATGACTCCTTCTCCCCTCCCTCCCACACCCTTGCCAGGATTTGCAAGTGAATGAGAAACAGGGAAGGCAGGCTGGGAGTTGATTCCAGACCGGTTGGAAAATTCAGGGCTCTACTCCACGCACAGGAGGAAATGGGAACAGGAGGCGTGGTTAGGGCGCTGCGTGGGGACTCTCTTCCCGTCGGGATCCTGGGGTGCTCAGAGGAGGAGCTCATCTGGGCAAGCCTCAGTGTAGGAGCACAGGGAGGCCCCTTTGTGTGAAGGCAGGTCTGGCTGCGTCCCTTGATGCTGGAGGAGGAACCCAGGACCTCCCTCCAACTTCACTCAAACAAGGCCAAAAGCTTGCAGGGCAGCTAAGGACTTCTGTGAAACTTAAACGATCCAATGGGTGAGAAATGATCCAGCAGGTAGGAGGTATTTGAAAAGGAAACAACAGGAAATCTTTCATATGAAAATTATTATTTTTTTTTTTAATTGCCTTTTTGAGACACAGTTTCACTAAGTAGTTCAGACTGGCCTTGAACTCACTTTGTAGCCCAGGCTGGCCTTGAACTTATGGTGATTCTCCTGCCTCAGCCTCCCTAGTGCTGGGTTCTCAGGCATGTGCCACCACACCCCATTTCGGTGGCTGGCAAGATGTGCGGTACCCAGGAATGAACCAATGAGCTATCTCCCCAGCCCAAAAATGGTTTTTAAAAAATCAAATTATATAGAAGGCAGGGAAGACATAGCCTGGCTTCTTAAAAAAGAAAGGAAATCTGGATACATGTTGTTGGTAAATAAAGGTGTAGGTTTCTATCACTGATAAAAAAAAAAAAAAAAAACAACTGTAAAACCTCTTCAGGTGACTTAAAAGGAATCCGAAGAGCACTGGACTCCCCTACTTGGGAGGTGGGGGAGCAGAGGCCAGATGAGCTTCGCCTGAGAATCTCTTTGGTGTCCACTTCTGTCATTTGACACCATGTTCTTGGGAAATCAGAAATACCAACTCTGCTAGGATTCCCAAACCTCATAAATAAACCCACTCACCTCCCCTCCTGCTAGGTAACAAAATGGCTTTGAACATTTCAAAGAAACCCTCCAAAGGGCAGCAAGTCAAATCCTGTCCCCTTCCCTTGCTCATCAACCAGAGTCAGTCCTTCGCCTCCTTTACCCCTTCCTGTCTGGAAAAGGTGCTGCTGACAGCTGAGCCTCAGCTGAGTCCTTCCAGGCAGGAAATGATGGAAATTCTTGGCATTCTCATCTCTGCAGTCCGCTCCAAAGTGTCAGCCTCCTAGGGCTGGGGAGAGGGAAGCCCGGCTTCCTTGCTTGCTGTTGCACCAAGACTGCTCCTTACTTGTACCCTCCTACACCAGAAGACGAAGCCAGGCTTTCAGGGAGAGTCCCCTGGATGGGAGCGTTCACCTTGAGCAGCTCCACAAAGTCAGCTCGGCATCCTCTCCATAGCCGCTTTTGGGGGTCCCCTCTGCACTGGGCTGGCAGTGTAGCTCAGCAGTAGAGCTTAGCATGCACAAGGCCCCAGGTTCAACCTGTCCCTACCAGTAGGTTCAGCCCTGGGTTGAACAGTTAAAAATACTCTTGTTATTTTGAGTGCAGCTACATCAAACTGCAGCCCAGCTACTTGGGAGACTGAGGCAGAAGGATCATTTGATGAGTTCAAGGCTAGCCAGGGTTACCTACCGCAAGACCTGCTCTTCATACACAAAAGACATCATTCTTGCGAATCTGAAATTATTTTTCAGGATAAAGAAAACACCAGGCTCATTTGAAGCTATAGCCGTAATGGGTCTGTGGAGTTGTGGACCAACACAACTGTTCAAGGGCACACTTCAAAGAAGAACCTCGCAGGCCTAAAAGGAAAAGGCACCCGCTGACGGCCTTAGTCTGGGCCTGGAACCCCTAAATATTTTTCAGTAGTTCCCTTAGAAGTATTCTGATTGATTTCCACCGGAACACTTGAGCTCAGCTCCACAGAGAACATGTTCTGTTTGAGTCTGCAACTCTTTGGATCCTTTTCTCCCATAGTCATTAGAAACCCCTGAGCCCCAAAGAAGGAATTTTGTCCGAGTTTTGTTTGTCAAATGCACTCAGCAAATGTAACCAGCTGCCCAGAGCCACTCCCTGTGAGCACTTAAATCCACCCACAATCGCACGGGCTGAACCGTCAGTCCAAGGTACGACATCTGTCATCCAGGGTCCCAATCCTGGCAATGACACTAGGTCAGCCTACTGTACCCAGTACATACAGCGCCAAGCGAGTCCCAGTTAGCTGTCCTAACTAGGCCGGTGCAAATTCTCTTTGCCCCGGATGATGCACGAAGACAAGGGATTCTGGGGCCCCAGGTGGTGTATTTGAAGAAAGAAGTAAGTAGAAAGGTACCCTCATTGGATATTACTGTATTCTATGGAAGGAAAATAAACATTGGTAGACTGGTACCTAGCACCCCAGGAAAGGAATTCTTCCAGATTGTGACCACAGTTTCACCTCAATTAGCTCTGCAGACGTAGGCCAAGAAATGTTGACCCCCCCCCCCAAAGCCTGATTAAAGCTTGAAATTGCTCACTTAATTAACTTCAACATTTCCCCTCACTGGAGCTTTTGTGACAGGAGCAAATTAGTAGCAAAAAACATCAGACATAACACGTATCTCTTTTTCAGACACCTGCCTAGAACTCTGGGAATGGCATTAACAATAGGAAAAGACTGATGAAAAATAGAGAAAAAAACACAACACTGAGTCCATGAACAAACAAGGAATGATTGTTAGTTAGTTCCACACTAACTCGCTGGAAAGGATCATACATTTTGTTCTTTAGGATAACACGACACCAAATTTGAAAGTGAAGAGAATTCTGATAGAAACGGCCTTGGTTTTACACAGCAAACACTTCTGAATAACGCTGGGAATAAACTGACCCTGTAATGACTCCCAAAAACAATAGCCCCCTTATACAGACAATAATTATCTGTAGGCCAACAGACTCAAGCTGTGTTTATTGTATGTGCATCAACAACACATACCTAAAATTAGAAATGTGACAACAGCTAACCTCTTCGCTATCTGGGCTACGTTGGCGAAAATGAAAGCCTATGCTCACGCATGCGCACACCCAAGACCATGGCGCCCAGCCTGGCCTTTCCGGGGACACCAGCTGAGAGCTACCCGGTGCAGAATCTTCTAATGTGGCCCAGCTAACTCACCTCAATAAGGACATAAGTCTTTTCAGGCCTCTCCTTCCTGTCTGTAAAATTAAAAGGCTGATTTAAATAATCTCAAAGGCAATGTGTAAAATCCTACTCTAGCCCTACTTTAGTTAGTTAGGTTATTTGTGTTTGGTCTTTTTGAGACACAGTCTCGCTATGAAGTTAGCTGGCCTTGAGCTCACTTTGAAGCCCAGGATGGCCTTAAACTTACAGCGATCGTCCTGCTTGAGCCTCCAAGTCTGGATTCCAGGCATGCACCACCATGCCCGGCTTCCAGCCCTACTTTGGATTTCCAGCACATCGCTTCACCTCAAAGCTGAGCCCAAGGGTCCCCAACCTCAGGCGTGGCTCTCAGCACCTACTCCCTGGGTTCTGCTTCCACTGCTGGCCCTGTCCTCTCGTGCTGCTTTTTCCTCATGTCTCTCAGTCTCTGTTCTCCGCTACTTGTAAACTGTCTGCTGGTCATCAGCTGGCGATGCTCATGCATAATTTAACCTGCAAACTAACATCTCTCCAGCAACATACTGCTCTTTGTGTTTTTCACCAAATCCCTACCCATCTAGCTAGTCGTAGAATGTTTAAATAATGAATTTTCTCTCAAGGCTGCTCTTCTCAAAGAGATGATCTTTTATTTTTATTATTTATTAATTTTTGAAACAGAATCTTATTATGTGCCCCAGGCTGGCCTTGAACCCCCGTGGGCAAGCCTCCCCAGTGCTGGGATTGCAGGGAGGTTCGCCGTCATGCCCTGCTCCCGACTTTTTCCCTTGGTGCTTCATATGTCCACTGATCTCCAAGACACGTAGACTTCAATTTACATTGCCTTATTTTGATACCTTCGACTTTATCTCTGCCTTTCTATATTTTCTGTATTTGTGTTTTGTTTTCCTTCGTAATTCCTGGTTCCCTCTTCACTCCTACTGCCACCTTCAGTGAATCCCTGGGGGGAAGCAGAGGTGGATCTGATGCTACCCCAGAGACAGGGCTGCCTGCGGTGGCCACTGAGGGAGGAGGAGGAGGAGGAGAGAAGCCCACCCGCTGCTGGGCCAAGGCACAAATGGAGGCGCAGGGGGCCTGGTGCCACCACATTCCCATCCCACAGCAACCTTCTTTCCCAGAAAGAAACACAGAAGTATGTTTCCAGAAGGAAAAATGTTAAAACAACGGGGGAGCCAGAGCAGCTGGGGGTTGTTAACTCTAATCAATGTCCAGCCAGGAATTTTTTTTTTTAAGCAACAGGAAATACATTCAATTCTCTTTCTTTCATATTCTCCTCTCTGTCTCTCTCTCCCTCTCCCACTTCCCTCTCCCCCTCCCTCTCTCTCTGCTATCATGGACCCCACACAGGGTGGTACAATGATACAAATTCCTTCTCTTTGCATTCTGGAAGCCTAAAGTCTGCAGTCAGCCTCAGTTTCCTGAAATGAAGCAGTTGGGTGGCTGCTCTTGCCTGGAGGCTCTACAGAACCATTTCTTGCTTGCTCAGAAAGCTGCTCCATTCCCCTCCAGAAGGCCCTCCCTGCCTTCCTTCTCTGCCCTCCACCCGCTGCTTCCACCACACCCCTGCTCCTTGCAGTCCGATCTCCTGTGCTGCTGTGGATTCTTCTGAGGACTCCTATGATGGCATCTGGGGCCCACACGGGTGGCCCGGGACAACCCGCCCATGGCAAGCTCTTAAACTGGTCACACACAAGACGACATTCAGGGCCCAAGATGATGGTATCTCTGGGGGCTGTAGCTCAGCCCATCCCAGAGTACCAAAGCTGACTTCCTGAAAAAGTCTCCCTCCCTCCTCATCCTCTGACAGATACCGAGTTATACGCATGCAGGCCTGAACAACAGCGGAGACGTGGAGTGGCAGTTTCTAAGGCATGCAACTCTAATCCTAGCAACTGCGGTGGAGGTAATTAGCCAAGTCATGAGCTCAAGGCTGAACTGCAGAGGGATCCTGTCTCAAAAAACCTAAATAAATAGGTAAATATAAACACAGAATTCTCACGAATTCTGCCCCAGATTTGCCTTTCCTGACATATGAGGTAGCAGGCCACCTGCCCTGCGTTCACACCCACAAGCATCATGTACGTCCCCACATTTGGGGCCTCACATCCCACGGACCCTCAGAGTCATGGCCACTTGTTCCATGGCACCTCAATTCCCAACACTGGACCTTAGAGCCACCATGCTCCCCGGTGTCCAAAGTCCAACCATGGGTTTAGTCCCCACCTCCAAGGGCTGGTGACTGCGTCCCGCGCTGAGCAGGGAGAAGACACAGAGCTCAAACTCACCAAACCTCTTGTAACCGAAGGACTGCACCTCCTCCTCCTCTGCGAAGTCGTCTGCAGAAGAAAACACAAAGGGTCAGCCAAGTGTGGGGCACCTCATAAGGTATCTGTGTATGTCCCCAAATGTGGGGACATACATGATGCTTGTGGGTGTGAACGCAGGGCAGGCATAAGGGTGGCTCGGGGCTTCGGGCTCGGATGTACCAGCTCTCTCCTCTCCTTCGCCCACAACACCGTTCCTCCCAGGGGAAAGCCTGGGACTGCACCATGTGTCTCAGGCAGGGCTGAGCCCGCTGCCTGCAATGCTTATCTTGGGTTTGTTCTTTTTGCCACACTGGGGATTGAACCCATGGCCTTTGCAATGAGCAGTATCCGCTGCTCGTTTTTATTTCGAGACAGGGATTCACTAGGTTAGACCAGCACTGAACTTGTGTTCCTCCTGTCCGAGCCTCCTGAGGAGCTGGGGCTCCAGGCAGGTACCAGAGTGCTGGGTCTGCCAGTTCCCGAATTCAGATCTCTGCTGCAGTGTGACTCCTTCAAGTTGCCTTTCTTGCAGCCAGGTGTGGGGTGTGGGCCTGTCGTCCCAGCACTTGGGATGGCCGTGAGTTCAAGGCCATATAGCAAGACGCTGCCTCAAAAAAAAAAAGAAAACCTTCCAGAACACTCAGCCACTGTATCACACTACACTATTCCAGGATTGCTCTCTGACAGCTTCCTTGTTTTCTCCTGTGTGTGTGTGTGAGTTTATTATTGTCCCTGTGCCACCTGTGAGTGGGAACTCTTTCTCTCTAGACTCAAATGACTAAATTCCTATACCTACAATGGTACCTGTCTAAGGGCAAAGATTTATATAACTGTTTGCAGAACCAGGGATTGAACTCAGGCCCTACTGAGCCATCTCCCTGTTCCAATAATGACTGTTGAATCAATAAGTAAACCAATATTCAAGGCGTTACATCCTTAAATAAAAGACAAGTCAAGTTATCTAGTTGAGCTGGGCTCTGGGGTCACAGCTGCCACACTGTCAGGAGTCTCAGGCTGGCAAGGCGCTGCCCTAAACCCAGACCCTTCCCATTCTGCTTCTTTTGGGTCACTGGGACCAAGTGATGAATCCTGGTGAACACATTTCAACAGCAAGCCTGGCCTTGGGAGTCCTAAGCTCAGAGCCACTGAGGATACCAGAGTGCTGCTGGGCCAGACAAGTGTTCTTGTCCCCTGCGGGCACAAGGTCTCACTTCCATAGAGAACTCTCCTGCTATGTTTCTACCAGCTGCAGGTCTGCAAAAGGGTAAGCACTGTGCAGGACAAAACCACCATACTAACTGTACGATCAAAGGACACTTTTGAATGATAAGGGATGTCAAGGCGAGGCTAGGAATATAGTTCAGTGACACAGCACCTGCCTGGCAAGCATGAGGTCATGAGTTCAATTCCTGGTAGCGCATACACACACACACACACACACACACACACACACACACACACACACACACAAAAGATGTCAAGGCATCGAAGTCAGACCTTAGCCTCCATTTACAATGGGGTTACATCCCAACAGAAACTGGAAACATTGTAAGTCAAAATGCATTTGAAGCCAGGTATGGTGGCACACACCTGTAATCCTAATACTGGGAGGCTGAGGCAGGAGGACTGCTGCAGATTGGAAGTCAGCTTGGGCTTTAAAGTGAGTTCGAGGCCAGCCTGAACTACACAGTGAGACCCTTGTCTAAAACAAACAAAACCCCCAGGGACTGAATACGAGTCACCTACCCGCACCCCGGCTCAGTGTCACAGACTCTGCAGTGGCTGGCTGCTCCCTCTGCACTCATGGGCTGATGGGTGCCGCCACCAACGCCACAGGAAGTTCCCTACTGCTTGCTACTAGCCTGGGAAAGGACCCAAATTCAGAGTGCAGTTTCTCCTAAACACGTAAGTGTAAAAACTACTGAGAAATTGTTAGCTCCAGACTGGCTTTGAACTTGAGCTCCCCCCTTGCTCAGCCTCCCAAGGAGCTCGGATAGCAGGTGTGCACAGCCGTGCCTCTTAGCTTTGAGTCTGGAACTAGGACTGCTCTGGAGTCAGCTAGAGCCACCCCCCACCTCGGGGTCCTCTGCACAGGCAGCTCAGCATGGCAGTGTTTATCCAGCGTGCACCATGGTCAGAGACAGTCTTGAACTCCCAACCCAGACACGCCGTGGCCAAAGCGGAACTTGAAACGGTTCCAAAAATGCAAGACATGTGCCAGCTATAACACCCTGCTGGGAGCCTTAGATTCTTGATTCATTCATGAAAGCCTGAGATTCTTTATTCATTCACAAAACTAGGCATGGTGGTACACGTCTATAATGCCATTGTCTGATTATGCATAGGCCAGAAAAGAGATGCTGCTTTGGGATCTAGAAGGTCAGACTAGGTTAGCCAAATAGCTCAGCAGATCTTTTTTTTTTTTTCTTTTCTTTCTTTTTTTTTTTTTTTTTTTTTTTTTTGGCGGAACCAGGGACTGAACTCAGGCCCTTGCGCTTGCCAGGGAAGCCCTTATTCTGCTGAGCCATCTCCCTGGCCCTAGCTCAGCAGATTCAAGTGCCTGCTTAGGCAAATGCAGGAGTTCAATGCCCGGGCTTGCACTGCCTGCCCTGCCCCAGGGGCACACGGAGATATTGAGACTAGGCGGTGACCGAGACGGGGCACGGTGTTGGAGGATCGCAACGTACGCAGTGAGACCCTGCAGACCCTGTCCTAAAATACAAAAAATAAACAAATAAATAAATGAAAGTCCACACTTTGTGGAAGATTCTTACAATCAGAACATCACTTTTCCTACCAACTCATTGATCAGTTGGTTCAACAAACATGTATCAACCCTTCCTCTTTTTTCCGCTGTACTTAGGGATCCATGGTATATAACGGCCACAGCCTCGTTCTTTCTTCCTCCCTCCCTCCCTCTCTGACAGTGTTTTGCTCTGCAGTCCAGACTAGTTCTGCGCTCACCATTTAACCAGGCTGGCCTCGGCCTCGACCCCTGCCTTGGTCTCGAGAGCTGGGGTTGCAGGCAGGCGCCCCCACACCCAGCCAGCCTCAGAGCGAACCCCCGCCTGCGGCCGCGGCTTAGGTCCGTCCATTTGCTTGCTCGCTTGCCCCATCCAGTCCCTGGGCATCCTTGGGCACCACAGGAGCTCAGGTGCCTCTGTGAGACAGCACAATGGTAACCCAGAATCTCCACCTTTCCTCTGTGGACTTCAGATAGCTCTCAATACTGTTAACGCCACGAGAACCTCACAAGCGCAAGGAGCTGGTGTGCTTTACTGTTTCGGAGGCACTGACTGAAGGGCACAGCTCTGTCCATGTTCAATACAGAGGCGACTTCTGCCCCAAATGCTGCCCCACACAGCTGGCTGACTCAGGACGGGCGCCCGAGGGTGGGGGCCAAGTGTGTGCTCCCAGCCTGGCCTGGCTACATGTGCAGCTGTGGTGCCACCCAGGCCCCGGTGCCCCCTGCTGCGGAAGCCCACCCATGCCCCTGCAACACAACCTGCTGGGACCCTGTGGGCTGAGGAGGCCTTGCTGCAGGCTCTCCACCCTGGCAGGGCAGCAGGCTCAGCGGCTCAGGGCCCACCCTGGGCGCAGCCCTGGGCTCACTGTTGTCCCTAAAGCTGCTTTCCAGCAGGGCCACCATGAGTTTGCTTGTTTGTTTGTTTTCTCTTCCCTCTCGGATCTTTTTCCCATGCCTCAGCAGTTAGCCTGACTCTTCTCTCCCTCCTGAGATGTCCCTGGGAACCTACGGTGCTCATATTGTTGTTATTAAAGTAGCTCAATTCTATCCCTACATCTGCCTTTGAATGAGCACACGCAAACCCGCTAGGGCCCGGACACAAGGCCTCACAGGGGCCCACCGGGCCCAGCACTCACAAGGCTCTCTGCAGCCTGCCTAACCTGCATCCCAAAGGTTTAGCCTTCTTCTTGCTTTTCTTTTTTTCTTTCAAAATACTGACAACTGACTCCCAGCCTCGGCACTAAGCCATATCCCTAGCCCTTTTCAATTTTGAGACTTAATTTCCACACATAGCCCCTCCAGAGCTCAAACTTGCACTCCTCCTGCCTCAGACTCCCACAGTGCTGGGATTACAGGTGTGCACCACTGCGCCTAGCTAGACAGCCATTATTGTAACAGCTACTAAAAGGGTAAAAACATTTCTACCTCACCCAGTATCCAATGTAGATACAAAATCATCCAACAGATGAGCGTCAGTGATAAACTACAACAGCTAACTGCTGACCAGGACTGCCAGGAAAGAATTTAGAGAGAAGTGTTTTAATCCAGCTTTGCTGGGTTTTTGTGCTACTGGGTGAGGGTGGCTGGAAATGACACCTACTGCAGCCCTTGGTTGGTTGTCCACACTGGCTTTTCAGCCATCTGAAACGCTGAGGAGGGCTAAGGGAGAAAAATCAAACATTCCTTTAGCTTTGTTTTACCTGAGTGTTTTCAGTTGTTGACTCTAGAATTCTCTTTTGCTATCCTTCGAAGTTGGGTAGCATGTGAGGCTTGTGCCTTAGCCAGCGGGTCACGAACAAAAACCTAGACAGTCGAGCTGGAGAGAGGCCTGTTTACGGCCGGCCCTGCGCTTCTAAGCAGCGGAGGCCGAGCCACTCCCCTCAGAGCTGCAAAGTGAAAGGGCAGAAAAGGGGAGCCAAGAGCCAGGGAGATAGCTCAGTAGAATAAGTACTTGCCTGGCAAGCACAAGTCCTGAGTTCAATCTCTGATACAACCAAAAAAGAAAAAGAAAAGGGGGAGGCCAACCCCCTTCCCCATGTCCCAGCTCCTACCAGCCTGGCCTCCTGATCTCACCCCTACTTCTCAGATGGGGGCCACGTCTTTGCCAGACTCTGAGCGGCCTTCCAGAACCAAATCCAGAACCCAGTCTAGCACTGAACCCAGTGATGGCCTCGTCCCACCCCAGGTCCCCCACTGGGCCTGCACACAGATTTACAGACAGCAGCAGGGTCAACCGTAGTGCAAAGGGGTGCCGGGGTGTGTGTGCACAGCCCCATCGGGTACCACAGCCAGGCAGAAGCTGCTTCTGAGAAGGAACATTCCTGAGGACACAAGGACCCTGCCAGGGCCCCCGGGTCAACAGGGACGGATGGCCCAGAGCTATGTGCAGCAAGGGAGTCCTCCAGACCTCCTGGCAGGTGGGCCCGGAGGAAACGTGCCCCCATGTCCCCAAGGTGTCAGGGTCTATGAAGTGACATTCATCAGTCCCTGTCTTCTCCGCAACACCCTGGCAGGGACATGCCACCACGCCTGGCTGGCTCAGGAGCTTCTGACAAAGAGCTTGGAACAGAGTTGTGCGGGCCTCTCTGGGCCCTGCTGTTCAGGCTGCATGAGTCCAAGTGGTATTTCATTTAGACGCCTTAGTGGCTTGAGGGTCACACATATTCTAAGGCTCCAGGAAGTCTGGAGACCAAGTTTAAGGACAGCCTGTATCACTCCCAGCTGACAGTATGACCCCACTCCCTCTATCGGCCTGATTTTCCAGCTCTGGTTCTGATGCCACCAGATGGAAAGCCACTTGAAGCCAGGCCATGTGTCACATGTGTTCCCTCACAACTACATGTTTATGGCACATGATGGCGCTACTTCCTGTTGAAAATTACACAAACTAGAGTTAGCCAGGCCTCAATCTGTCCCACTAGCATACAAACTCCTTAAAGAGGAAGAGGTTAAGTCTCTCTTTTTCTGAATACTCTCATGTTTGAGGAAGAGAACTCACATTTACTCGACTTCCATTGAATACCATACATTCACATTTTGTTATGTTCCCTATTTACAGATGAGAAGATTGAGGCCCAGAAAAGTTAGATTAATCTGACACAAGGTCTCACAGCTTGTGAGTATCCAGAGGAAGACGAGGACCCTGGTGTGAGGGACACGGGGATTCCATGCCATGAAGGTGACGGAACCCTGCTGGCTTCTAGGAAGGCTAAGAAGCAATGGCTTTTACTACAGAACCCTGAAAAGGCTTAGGAATTTAGGGTACAGGGGACTGGGAAGGGGGATAACAGCAAGGCTAACACAGGAGGACCAGTTAAACACCTAGGGGAAACAGATGGCTCAAACCCAAAAGATACAGCTAGAGGAGGAGATCAGGGGTCGTGTTCGAGCTTAGCCTTCAGTTCAATGCCCAGAACCACAAACAAACCAAAAAGACAGGCAACAGAAAAAAAAAAGAAAGCCTAGAGTTACCCAGAGGCATGAGAACCATCTTACACTGTGGCTGAAAGAATAAAATCACATAGCTGCCAAGGAAAACATCCTGGTAGTTTCTCAAAACGTAAAACACAAAACCAGGTGTGGAGGCTCACACCCCTCTAGTCCCAGGACTCGAGGCTGAGGCAGGATCACTGCTGAGGCTGAGGCCAGTGTGGGCTATGCAGTGAGCTCGAGGCCAGCCTGGACTACACAGCAAGACCCTGTCTCCAAGGACCTCGGTGAGAACTTCTATGCATTGGAACCACGTACTAACAAAACATCAAAACTGAAAAGAAAAAGGAAAAGTGTAAACACAGTTACGGCATCATCCAGCAATTCTCTGCTAGACAGGCACCAGAGAGAAGTGAAAATGTGTGCACACAAAAACGCGCAGGAGACTCTCATGACAGCAGCGTCCACAGCAGCACGGAAGGGCAGAGGAGTGAAATGCTCCCCAAATGACGGATGGCATGGTCTGGGCTGCTTGTCTCTCACCGCCGACACAAAATACCCAACACCCTGAGTTAAAGGGGAAGAAGTGGAATGAGCCCAGTTGTGGAGGTTTACTTGGCTGGCTCCAGTGGCGCGTGGCAGAGGGCAGCAGCTCCTGGCCACAGAAGACAGCAAAGCAATGAGAGCAAAAGGGAGGACCAGCAGAAACCAAGCTTCTGTCCCTCCCTGACAGCGGATGCCAGCTGCCACACAGGGGGTGTCACCCTCACACCCCAGTCCCAGCACTACACAATGAACCCATCACAAACTCCAGAGTCAGGGGCCTCTGAAAAGCCCATCCCCGCACGACCGCCTCAGGCTTTGGGGAGGACATCAGACACAAACCCTAACAGGTGTATCCATACTGTGGAATAGAATTCAGCGATAGAAAAGAATGAAGCGCTGACAGGCACTACCACACAGCCCTGAGGGCGTCATGCTAAGGTGGACGAAGCCACTGAAGAGCCCCATCTTGGGTGATCCCGCTTAGAAGAAAAAGTCCAAGGAGGTGAGTCTGTAGAGAGAGTGACGCCCTGGCCACCTGTGACACTGGGACCTGGAGGGGAGTCACACCGCAGGACTCCAAGTAAGCGAAGAGCGCTGTCCCACACACGGGACTGAACCCTTGGTAACAGCAGGTCCTGAGTGGCAAAGGCCAGGAGCAGCCTGGAGTAACACAGGCACTGCTCTGGGGAGCGGGAAGGGAGGAAGGAAGAGGCCCAGGTGCGAGCCAGCTGTTTTCATAATACACCTGTGGTAGTAAATGAATCACACAATTAGCTTTAAAAAACTAAAAAGTCAGGGGCAACATTCCACACCTGGAATCCCAGCAGCTGAGAGGCTGAGGCAGAAGGATTGCTCCAAGATTGAGGCCAACCTATCTCAAATAACCCTGAGATCCTGTCTCAAAATAACCTAAATAAATAAAAATTAAAAAAAAAAAAAACAATTCTCTTTAATAAAACTCACCGTAGTAGAGTAACATAATTTATAGTAAAAACTACAATCCAAGGCAATGAATCGCTCAAATTTCTCCTCCAAATGAAAATGCCCGTCTTCTGCCAGTACACAGGCTGCTCTCCACCTTGGTGCGAGGGTGCTCCTGGCCTGCGGGCTGCCGACGCCCTGAGGACGGGGACTTACCCTGTTACTGACTCTGCACAGTGCCTTGCACACAGACGGTCCACGCCAAATATCTTCTTTAAAAATAGGGTCTGGGCCAGGGGGATAGTTCAGTGGCATAAGTGCCTGCCTTGCATGTGCAAGGTCCCAAGTTCGATCCCCTCTACCACAAAAAGAAAAAAAAAAAAAATGGGAGACTGGAGATAGCAGCTGAGTGGCACAGGACCTGCCTGGCAAATACAAAGTCCTCAGTTCAATTCCTGGTACAAAAAGTAAAATAAAATTTAAAACTTTAAATTTAAATTTTTTTTAAATGAGATTGAGGGTAAGGCTCAGAGGTAAAGCACCCACCTAGCATTCACAAGGCCGTGGCATAAATCCTGAACAAAAAAGAGAGAGAGAAAGGGCCTAGCAGAGTAGCTCATGCCTATAATATCAGTGCGGAGGCTGAGGTAGGAGGTCCTAGGCTTGAAGCCAGCCTGGATAACTTAGCAAAATCGTGTTTTAAAATTTAAAAAAGAGGGAGGGCTAGGATGTAACCCCGTGGTACAGCGCCCCTGGGCTCCAGCCCCAGTCCCAAAAGAAAGGAGAGGGGAGGAGAAGAGAGGGGAGGGGAGGGGAGGGGAGGGGAGTTAGGACTTGGTGGTCCAACTGTAAATAATAAATAGAAATATGATGGCTGCATGGTAAATTAACACTAGCGAAACAGACACAATGGCACAAGGTCAAAACCTTACGATGCATACATCTGTCCCAGTACTTAGCGACAATTTTGTTTCATATGTGCTTCCCGATGTTCTACCCTTACTGGAGAACACTGGGCACTGGACTGACACAGAGGCCTTCGAAGACACTGGCTGTGGTCAGCAACACGGCTGGAACACCGGAGCTCCCGGTAAATGCAGTACCCTGCGTCTGTGTAACAAGCTCCTGCTGCTGAGGGCGAGGAGAAAACTGCACCGCCACTGCAGGGACAGGCTTCTAAGTATGGGTCTGGCCCTGTGGTGGGGCTGACTCAGTGCCAGAGACGGTGCCAGGCCTGACAGGGTGGCACCAGGGCCAGGGCTGACACTACTGTGCCCCCAGGGTCAGCAGCAACACATTTGCAATTGGAAAATTAACTTCTGTACTGAACAATTGCCTTCCTGGTCTAAACTATATCACTTAATCAAATTAACACGAGTGGTTCAGAAATTGGCAATTAAACTATTGCCCAGAGGGAGCGGCAGGTTATAATAACACAGAATTCCAGTGAATTACAAAACCTAAAACATCAGTTGTTACACACCATCCCAAGCAACTGTACTACACTCCTCAACCCACAAACAGCTCCCCAGATAAATGCCTGTCAGTGTACCCAGGACTTGGGAGGCTGAAACAGGAGGACTGCCTTGAATTTGTGGTCAGCCAGGGCTACACAGTGAGTTCAAGGCCAGCTTGAACTGCATAGCAAAACCCCATCTCAAGGATAGAGCTCAGTGGCACAGCACTTGCCTGGGAAATGCCAAGGTTCTGAGTTCAAATTCTGATACCAAAAACAAAAATCCCTCCTTTCACAGATAAACTGAGGCCCCACAGGGCTAACAGGCTTGCGGGTCCAGGTTTTATTTCATAGCCCACACCCCTACGGCCAACCAGAAATAATCAGGTTCAACTCCCAGGTTCTTGAAGCACAGTTACATTGTAGGAGACGACTATATTTTTAAGTAAATATTATCTGCTCTAAAGCTGATCTGTTTGACCTTTGAATAATAAATTATTTCAGCTACTTTCTAAGTCTTAAGAAAATGGCAGCCAGGACCCAGGTGGGGTGGTGCACACCTGTAATCCCAGCATGCAGGAGGGCTGAAGAGGACCATCTCCAGCTTGAGCGAAATAGTGAGACTGAGGGAAGAGGAGGAAAGGACAAGGAGGTGCCACGCATGTGCACCAGCTCCCCACGAGGCATGAAGCCACTAGGCAGTATGAGCAGGTACTGAGGAAAACGTGAACAGAAAAGGCTGGGGACATAGCTCAGTGTGAAAGCCCTGGATTCCACAGGAAGGAAGGAAGGAAGGGAGG
>PVKA01044449.1:0-16174 GCA_004027165.1 Ctenomys sociabilis | reverse complement strand
TGCAAATCTTGCCTCTCATAGAATTATGTAGAAGCACAGCGTTATCTATCCCAACTGTACTGTCTATACACACACATCAAGATTCTTCCTTTCTATAGCCCTTCCTTTGTCTACACCTGTCAGAGATGGGCACTCCATTGTCATTCAACCAACTTAGGTGCTTGAACTCAACAACACAATCCCACACAGTCCAGCATTCCACAACAATAGTGAGTTATCTGAAGAAGTTGTCGACCGTAACCATTTACAGCTGAGTCGCATGAGGAATGGTTGAAAAAGTTGTGGTATTTCTATATAATGGAGTATTACTCAACTATAAAGAATGATAAACTTGGAGCATTTATATTGAAGTGGATGCCACTTGAACATATACTCGTAAGTGAAATAAACCAGACATACATGTGCAAATATTGTATAGTCTCCTTTGTATAATAAGTGAAAAGTAGAAATACAAATAGAAATGTACAACAACTAAAAACAATTAAGTCAGATAGGACAAAGTGAATGGCATATGCTGCAGGCTACTAATCAGCTTTTCTTCTGGATGGTTAACAACCTAAGGTCACAGATCAAAACTGGAGAAATAGAAGAGCTGCAAGGTCAGCTAACATTTTTGCCCTAGCCTTTCAAGGTCAGCAAAGACTCAGGACATAGGTGAACCTGTACTGTAACATCATGAAACTCAGTTGAGCTCCAAGGAGTAGTAGCAGCCCAAGCAGCCAGCTTCTCTTTCCTCCTTACATTGAAATGCAAGTTACATTCCCTCCAGCAGGTGCAGCATCCACACCCACAGTGCTCGATCACAAACTCCAGAAGCCACCCCATGACTGCATGAGGCTTTGGGGGGACGCCTATGCACAAACCATAATAGCACACTACAGATTCATCAGCATAGTTTTTATTGACTATCATAGCTATCCATACCAGTGCTGCTAAACAATCTTAAACATTTATAGGAAATTGAAGTCTAGGAATTATATAATATTCTTCAGTCAATTAAAAGTACTCAGGATACCAGATATTTTCTATAGTACTCTTCCATGTTTATAAACTCAAGGTAGATTGAGCACAACATATTAATGATTCCATTATATTATAGAAAGTGTCTTTCCAAATGCATCGAGCCCTCTAGTCACTTCTCAAGTTCACAAAATCCTACCACTGATGCTGAATGCTACGCAGTATGACTTCTAAAGGAAGCTTGACTTCAGTTCCCTCATGTAATAAGCAAAAGTTCCTTGAGAAAGAGTATGAAGAAGCTATGTCCAAAACATTATGCCTTTAGAATTGTCTGATTTTTGGAAATTCTTGAAATATTTTTTAAGATTTTTAACTATGCTTCTAAGACACAAAAGGTGCTGGGGAAAAATTCAAGCTTCATTCTCTCTGATTTTGGTCATGGTAGCAACTCTTTTGAAATGGAAATGTTTCTTTTAGTTTTAGGAAAAGCATAGACAGCCATCAGATCAAATAAGCTTTGCTGAGGACAATTATCAGCATGATAACTGTTCTGCTGCTGGAATTTTGTGAATATGGAAGTCAGACTAAATACAGATATAAAGTTATATTTTTAATTTTTAAATTTTAAACTAAAATGTTTTAGGGAAAGCTTGCAAAAAAGTAGTGCACTTGTGTATCTCTAAATTCCTTTAATACTAACATCTTATAAACACTTAGTAAAAATACAAAAACTAACAAATTACTGATAGCCTAAGCTATTGCAGTTATTCAAATTTCATGAGTTTTTTCAGTACCATCTTTGTGCTTCTAGATCCCATCTCCAATCTTATCTTGCATAATTTTTGTGGAGTAATAGTTACTGTCTCGTTAGTCTTCCATAGCCTCAGATAATCTTTCCTTGTGTTCCATGACCTTGTTAGTCAGCTTCCACTCTTGTTATAAATATGTGAGATAACTCAGAAAGAGAAGAAGTTTATTTTGGCTCAAAGTCTTGGAGATTTTAGTCCGTAATTAATGGGCCTATTGCTTTCTGACTTGTGGCAAGGCAGCATATCATAAGAGAAATGTGTGACAAAACCACTCACATCATGGCTGTGATGAAAAGCGAGAGGAGGAATTTTGGAGTTTTATGGTTCATTTAGAGGGAGCACATCCATGGTAGGCAATTCCCCACTGGGCTCCACCTCTTAAGGTTCCCAGTAGCACTAAGTTTGTGATTAGCCCTAATCTCTGGGCCTTTGGGGACACCAACAATCTTGATATCTTTTAAAACAACATTTAGATATGGTGGAAAATGTACTTCAATTTTGATTTGTATGATGTTTCCACATAATTGGATTGAGATTATGCATTTTTGGTAAGAATTGTAGAGATGCAATGTGACTTTCTCTTTGAATATATCAGAAAGTGCAAGTGATACATCTTGTGATGTGGTATTCACTTGTTATAGTTGTTCCATTAGGATTCAGTTCACTTACAGGTAGAGTTTTATGTATGGTACCAAGGTCATTACTTGTGGTACTTGGCTATAGGAGGGAATTTTTTTTTTTTTTTTTTTTTTTTGTTCATTTGTTTGTTTTTGTTCCTGGAGACTGGTCTTTCCTCTACCATGTGGGCTGACCTCGAACTCACTATGTAGCCCAGGCTGGCCTTGAACTCAGAGCAATCCTCTGCCTCAGCCTCCTGAGTGTTGAGATCACAGGCATGCACTACTAAGCCTGGTGGTTATATAGTGTTTTGGCAGTAATTGCACTGATGGCCTTGTACATGTGATGCAAGTGTCCTGCCACTGAGCTGTACTTTACCTTCCTATTGTTATTTCTTTTGGATTTTGAGATTGAGTTTTATTAAATTGTCCAGGTTGGGCTTGAACCTTCAGCTTCGGCCTCCTGAGAGGAAGAGAATGGAGTGACCTACGATTTTCTGATAAATGCACAGAGTTGTGTTTTAATGAAAATAGTTATAATTCACAACATTTCCATCATTATGTTTACTCATTCTGCTGCTTTGCAATCAACTCCTCTCAACATTCCATGCTACCACCTGCCAGATTGATTTCAATCTCTATAGTTTTGTTTCAGCAAAGTGCAATTATTTTTATACACATTTTTGTGTGAATCTAGTTTGTCCCACCTTAATTCTCAACAGTACTCTATTATACAGTTGTAACATGGTTTATTCCCTCAGCAGTTGAAGAAAATCCATTCCTTGAGATCATGAATGAGCATTTGTCTCCCTGCAAAGGTCAAGGCTTATGCCCTTCGTAGGATAATGTGCAGTTTTTTGAGAATAATGGAATTGCTTGGAATCTTTCAAAACTCAGTTCATTGTATCTTTGTGGGTGTTTTCTGGGTCTTCTATGGACCACTGTGTCTATCTTGTCACCAATGTCATGTGATCTTTTTTTACTCTACTAGTAAGTCTTGAAACTGTGTAGTGTGACATGGTTATTGTACTTTCTTTGTCTTTTCATGGACCTACTAAAATCAGCCTGGCACTTTGTATCATCTATCCCAAAATGTGTTCCAGCAAGTAAAGTCAAACCAGCCAGTCGGGATTTCCACTGGGATTGCAAGGAATCTATAGGTAAATATTTAGTCTTTGGAATGTCTTCTTTACAATATTGTTCAATATTAAAATATTATGTAGTTGCTATAAAATTATAACACACAATACAATCCAATGTACATGTAATATAATTATAAAAGCATATAGTATTAGACTGTTATGTGATAGTCCAAGACAATATCATAATATTGAGCCTTCTAGTTTATTAACAAATATATCACTCCATTTATTTAGGTTTGCTGTGTACTTTAATCAGCATTTTGTAGCATTCAGCATAGTTCTTCCTTATATTTGTTGAATTCATAGTTCAGTATTTCCTTTTCATACTGGGAGTGCTATTGTAAGTGTTGCATTAAAATAATTTGAACTTGACATTGTTATTCTATAGAAATATTATTTATTTTATATATTTACCTTATATTTTTTGATTTAGATAATCTCTTATTAGCTCTAGCAGGTCTTGTGGATTACTTGGGTTTTCTTATAAACAGTCATGTTGTTTGTGAATGTGAGCAGTTTTATTTCTTCCTTTCCCATCTGAAGGCCTTTTATTTCTTTTCCTTGAGCTGCGGCTGTGGCCAGCAATCCCAATACAAGGTTCT
This sequence comes from Ctenomys sociabilis, assembly GCA_004027165.1. Taxonomy (NCBI): domain Eukaryota; kingdom Metazoa; phylum Chordata; class Mammalia; order Rodentia; family Ctenomyidae; genus Ctenomys; species Ctenomys sociabilis. Next base: position 12,044 of record PVKA01044449.1, on the reverse strand, counting down.
GCAGAAGTGGTGAGAAAAGCATCCCTGCTTTCTACTTTGTGTGGGGAGGGGAGGGCTTAGCCTCTTGTCATTCTGGCTAATGTTAGCTGTAAATTTTAGTAGCTTTCCTATCAAGTTTAGGAAACTCTTCTTCATTTGCTGACACCTTTTATTACAAAGGGACAATGAATTTTATGTATTTTTTGTCTCTTGAAATGATTGTATGCTTTTTTCTTCTTTTTTTTCCTGCTAATATATTGAATTACAGAGTTTAAATTTTAGAATGTTGAAACAGTTTTGTATTCCTGGGATAAACTTCCTTTGTTTATATTTATTATGTTTTTTTATATATTTCTGAGTTAATTTTTTTAGATCATTGACTATTGTATATTTATGTTCATGAGGGATTTTTATTGAAGTGCTTTGGCCTAGGTTTGTTATAAAATGAGGTCTGTCTTTATGACTCTATTAGTAAGTTTTGAAGATTATAATGGTTCAGAAAATGAGTTAGAAAATCTCTTTACTTTTTTGGAAAATGCTATGGAGAATGAGTATGATTCCTGAAATGTTTGACATCACTCACTAGTGAAACAATTGGCTTGGAAACTTCTCCTTGAGGAAGCTGTATATTAGAATTTATCACCAAATGTACAAGTAGTTACGTATAACTTCTTAAGTAGTTTGGGCAGTTTTGGATTCTCAGGCAATTAGTTATTTTCATCTGAATTGTTGGATGTTATGGGCATTGCAATTTTTGTAGTGTTCCCTAGTGGCCTTGAGTGTCTGAGAGCTCCTTTGTTATCCTCTCCCCTGTTCCTGATGTTGATAATTTGGAGGTTCTGTTTTGTTGTCAGTTCGCCAAGAATTTTATGCACTTTATTAATCTTTCCAAATAACCAGCTTTTGGTTTCACTGATTTTCTGTGCTGTGCTTCCTGCTTTTGTCTTTCTACATTTCTACTTGTTTCTACATCATTTCCTTCCTTTGCCATGGATTAACTTTTCCTACTTTTTAAAGGACAATTAAAACTTACTGATTTTTGTAATATAAATATTTGTAGTACAAAATACATAGAATCCTCCCTGATTGTTGTGCAGTTTCATATTGCATGTGCTGTACTTTACTTTTCCATTCACAACAAAATATATTTTATTTTCCTCGAGAATTTCTCTTGGACTATTGTATTATTAGGAAGTATACTGTTTATTTTTTCAGACTTCTAGGAATTTTCCCAGTGTACTTTTCTATTATTTTTTCCATAATTTCACTGAGAAACAAATAACAATGAGACAGTTTCAAGTCAAATTAGTAGGACAGTTTCAATAATTAATACATTGCACATTGTTTTCTTAGTGGTTGATTATTGTACAAGGTGCCGACATGATTTCTATCTACAAACACTATTAGAAGAGATCCCTCTATTCATTGAATTTAGAGAATGCAGCTGTATGTCTATCTTAACTATTTTGAATATACAGATACAAAATGGTCATTCATTTGTATCCCCTTTTTTGTTTAGTACTTTTCTATTATTGATCCTTTGTTAATTTCCTTGTTTTCTGAAAATATATCTTTTGGATTTATTAAGGTTTATCCTATATTTCACACTATGATCTGTATTTCTGAATGTTCCATGGATACTGGAAAGGAATCTGTGTTGTATTACTGTTAGGCAGAATGTTTTAAAATATTGCTCTGGTTTCATCAGTTACTAAGAAATATCCTGAAATTTTCTACTGTGTTTGTAGATTTATTTCTACTTCTATTTGTAGATTTATTTATCTATCATTTTTTATTTCAAGTTTTTTGAAACTGTTGCTAGGAACATACACATTCAAGGAGTGTGGCCATGTAGAGAATGGGTCTTTCTGTCACTGGATAGTAAATCCAATCATGTTTGACAATATTCATTGTTCTAAATTCTACTTTGACTTTACTACAGATACTCATAGTTTTCTTTTGTTAACATTTATATGGAACTTCTGTTTAAAAAATTTTACCACAAAGCTATGCATGGTCATTATCCATGTCCACAACACATTAGAACTTTGTGCAATATCCTATCTCCAAATTGTCAGAAGTGATGGTCATTTATTTGTCATTTCAGTATTTATCTTATGTTTTACTCTTAGTACTTCTTTAGTATCATGAAAACTTTCTTTTAGTTCATTTGTTTTGAAATATTTAATTTTTAATTAATTAGTATTTTCTGAATATTGCTTAATCTTAATTTTTGTTTTAAGATTTATACTATATCTTTGAATTACAATTTATCTGAAAGACATCGTATATCTTCTCCTAGTATTAGAAACTTTAAAAAATATGTTCCCATTTTCTGTTGACTTTATATTACTTCTTCTCTGTCTTTTATACACACATACACATATATGGAGAAAAATATATGTGTAACCTGACATAAGATTGGTACTGTTTCATAGAAATCTTCAATCACCTTTTTTTTTTTTTTTTTTTTTTTTTTTTGCAGAACCAGGGATTGAACTCAGGTCCTTGCACTTGCCAGGGAAGCACTTATTCCACTGAGCCATCTCTCCAGTCCCTTCAATGACCTTTTAAATAAGGGTTCATCTAATATATTTTATATAATCCTGAATAACTACCACTTTAAGAGCTCTTTATTGTTCATCCAGTAGCATACTGCAACTTCTCTTGCCTTTTGAATTATGCTCTTTGTTATTTCCTATATTCTACATCTGGAGTTATTAAAATATTTCAAGTTTGTATAACTATGTAAAGTACATTTCTTCTCTTTTGTTTGCAGAAATTGAATATAACATTCAATTGAAAAGTGGTCTTTATGGTTGTTAATATTTCACATGATCTGTTATGAGCTTCTTGGATCTGTTTTGTTTTGTTTTTTTCAGTACCAGGGATTGAATTTAGGACCCTGTGCTTGCCAGGCAAGCACTTATTCTACTGAGTTATCTCCCTGGCCATGGATCTGTGTTTAATGCCTGTCAAATAAGATACAAATGTATCCACTATTGTTTTATGAAATATTTCTTTTTTTGCTTCACACTCTTTCTTCTCTTTCAAGGATTGCAGTTGCACATATGGTACACACAAGTGTCACACAAGTACCTGCAGTCAATTTCTTATACTTTTATTTATTGATATTTATTGCATATTTAAGAATATTGTACTTTTTTTTTTTGTATTTAGGGCAGGGTGTACAGGGTATACAAGGTCTCATAGTGCGTAGATCAGACTCATAGTGATCCTCCTATTTACAGCTTCCCAAGTGTGGAGATTATAGGCGTGTGCCACTGCACCCACTCAATTGCTATCTCATCATGCTCCAGGGGCAGGGCCAGCCTGCAGACCTGGGGATTGAACTCCTGGCCCCTGTGTTTGCCTAAGCAGGTGCTTTAATCCACTGAGCTATTTGGCCTGACATTGCACTTTTATATTAAACTACTTTAAAATATATCTAGAATGTATGAGTTTTCTATATTTTTGCCTCTCCAAAAAAGAAAAGAAAATAGCTCTTAAGAATTTTGTGGTTACTCTTTCACTCTTTTTCCTATTCAGGCAAAAATAGATGTATTCCCTACTCAGGCACAAGCATATCATTTTAATACAAAATATGGATAATATGCTTTCTTTTTAAAATGTATTTGGTATAGGATCTCAATACACAGTTCAGACTCCTAGTGATCTTCCTGTTTGTCCCTCATTACCAGAGGTGTGGGCGTGGCTGTACCTCTTCTGTGTTGTTCCTAAGGAAGGCAGTGGAGTGGCTGAATCTTTTTATTTTATTTTATGTATTTAGTTTAGGGTTCACAGGGTCTCGCTACACAAATTGGGCTCATACTGATTCTCATGTTTTCAGCTTCCCAGGTGCTGGGATTACAGGCATGCACTATCACATCCAGTCTCAATCCCCATCTCAGCACACCCCAGGGGGAGGGGTGGCAACACAGCACTTCAGGGATCGAACCCCGGTCGCTGAACCTGCCTAAGTAGGTGCTTTAGTTCACTAGGCTATCTGGCCAGCCCAGCTGAATATTTTATATTGCAACATATATGAAAGGTGCAATGTTCTGGGTGTGTTCCTTTGGCAGTACTGTAGGAGCATGGATTGAGATGAATGACCTTTGATGTGTGGAGACAAATGTAGATGATTTGAGGGTCGATAGTAGTTTGAGTAGAAAGAAAGATCAATGCTTCATAGAAAATGAAATAGGGCAGATTGATGCTTGACTGTGAGAACTGAATCCAAAATTATGAGGTTGGGATTGGAGTCTTGGCTGTACCATTGTTACTAATGTACTGACCTTTGACCATTTTTCTAATTTTCATTTTTCTTAGCTAGTAGTCTTAATGTAAAAATTAAGTGAGGTAATTTATATGACAAAGTCTTCTGAAGTTGGGTACATTAGTAAGATAATAAGTGAGATGTGAAGAAGAAAATTAGAGATGTCTTAACATTTGTGTGGGGCAGTCTGAGGAGCTAGGGGTTATTGGTGGGAAAATAATTATACAAAACAATGAGAGGTTTATAGTTAGACTACTGTGTTTATGGTAACTATGGAACTTCTACGTTGAAATACCCAATAATTAATACTGAGTTAGAAATTAAGGAAGAAAAAGAGAGCATGAGCTAGGAGCCAAGGACAAAATCCACCTTCCAAAGACACATTCCCAGGGACCTGCCTTCTCCAATTAGGTCTCACCATCTAGCTTCCACAGCCTTCCACTGGCACCACCACCAAGGCACCAATACTTAGCCAAGCGAGTCTTTGGGGGATATTTCATTTACACACCACAACAGATGACACAGCGGACATCTAGAGGGGAGATATTTGGATGCTTTGGAAGTACCATGAACTCAAGCAATTAAGATGAGTAACTTCCAAACAATGTGTACTTACATACACCTTCTGATGGGACATCGACCTCCCTGGCCTTCAGTGAGTAGGCACTAAGCATTCATCACATGTCTATTAGGTGGTGTCAGAACAAAGACAGGGTGGTTTGATCCAGAGGAGGAGCCCCTAGCTCATGCTTTCTCTCTCTTCCTTAATTCCTGGCTTCCTCTGCGATATTCAGTGTCATGGTAGTCTGTTTCACCTCAAGCCAGGACAATGAGCCAGTTCACGGTGCACTGAATCCTCTGAAACTGTGAGCCCAAACAAATCTGTCCTCCTTTAAGTTTTATTTTCTTAGGCATTTTGCCATAGCAATGCAAAGCTGACTAACACAGTTGCCCTCTTCAGGTCTTTTCTGAGAAGTCTCATTCCCAGTGAGACCTTCCTGACCACACTCCACTGGAAAGTCTGCTGCACATTTTATTGCATTTTTAATATTTGTGTGACATATATTATTTGTTGTTAGTATTGGGCAAGTCTTTGGTTCCTTTAACCCTCCCTTCCTAGGCTCTATAACTTTTTGACTTTTACTGTAGAATGAATGAATAAATATAGGAAGGAAGGAAGGAAGAAAGGAAAGAAGGAATTAAAAAGCACTTTCATTGTCTATTTTCCTTTCTCCTTGTGCTGTTTTTTTCCATGTTTCCAAATCTCAGGTAGAACTAATTCTTTTACCAATCCTAGTTTCCAGCCATAGTCAGAGACTGAGTTGCTCATTCTCTGTCTTAATTCCAAACTTCCAGATGACAAAATAAAATCAACACTGTTTGTGTCTACTGTGTGCCCTGGATCACAATGCCACAGTGCTCAAGGGCACAAAGAACCTGCTCAGCTTGTGCCAGAGTGGGTAACTGTGCCATGGGCAGACCTCAGGCGCCCACGGTCACTCAAGAGGACTGGTGAGTGTTTCGCATCCATCTTCCCCCCACCCCAGAGACATCTACAATTGGTTGACACAGATGTGTTTCTATTATCTTTTTATGGTTAGCAGCTAGTAAAATTCTGAGGGGCAGACATCATGGTTTGGATTTTCTGCATGTTTCATCTGATGGTTTTTGAGGTTTAGTAATGCTTTTATTTTATTGATGACAATGAAGGAAAATACTCGTGATTGGAAACTGACTATGTGACAATGATGTGGTGAAAGAGAAAGATAGATCAGGGCATTTATGGCTAAATAATTTTGAAGAGGTGATAATAGCGGGAAGATTTAGGGTTACTTCAGGAAGAGCAATCCTTCATTGAAATGTCCAAAGATACTCGGTGAGCTAATGTTTCTGACGCAAGGGCTTGACTATGGGATAATAGCTTACAAGTTGTCCCTTGCTGTTTAGTAACGTTAATGGACAGGAAGCTTGTAATGATTTATAAAGTGATGCTGGAGCAGTGGTTAACAAGTCTCCCCAACCACAAGAAGTGGGCAGAAGGAAGCAGTGTTGGCAGCTTGATGAGGAGGGAAGGGGGATTCTTTCATTGTCTATGCTTGCCTCGCACACTGTTTGATCACGAAGCTTTTGCCTCTCCTTCCCCAGTAGTGCAGAGCCCAAGGGTGATCTCTGACAGAGCCTTTATGGCAGGTTGCCAAAGAAAGCACAAGATGTGCAGACAAAGCTGAAACATATACTAGCATGAGTGTGTTCCAAGCTTTTAGAGGGTTAATGCACATTAAGGAATTATTAGCGTGGTATGGTCATACATCCCTACAATCCTAGCAGCCTTGGAAGCTAAGGCAGGAAGATGACAAGTTTGAGCCTGTCTGGGGAACTTACCCCTGAAAATCCAGGTCTAGCCGGGGTCCCTTAGTGACTGCAGGAGATGGAACGTTCTCCTTATAGCAGCCTGGTGAGCACTGGACAAGTTGGTACTGTGCCCCCCCCCACCCGAGCTGCAGAGACGGCTTGCACCTGCACCCATGCAGCACCGGTCAGCTGGTAGGTCCTAAGGCCTGATGGGTTCTACTTGTATCACCCTGCCACCCTCCGTGCCAAACCTATGTCAGGAGATGCTGCTTTTGAGTGGTCGGGTGCAAAGTAATTTCCCTCTGCAGGATAGACCATTAGCTTTAACATTGGCCCTAGAAGGAAGCAGGCAAACAGATAAACAGAAAAACCAAGCAAACAGGTGGATCACTACAAGTCTGATCTAGTAGATCTAGACCCTGAACATCCTGTAGACCCTTCCCTAAAATACAGGAAAAAAAAAAGAAACAGAAAACAAACTGAGAAGAAGTAAACAATGCTCAGATAGAAAGAAATCTAGATGTAAAATAAGCAACCCAGCAAAAAGACCCTGAGTGGCTCTTGCCCTGAGTTAGAGAGAGGGCATCTTACTCAGAAGCTCTGCTCAATGAATTAAAGCACTTCCCTGAAGCAAGAATCTGCTTTATGAAGTTCACCCCAAATTGTAAAACTTTGGGTCCACTTAACCTGAGATATTCATTTACCCGCTTTTGTCAGCTCCTTGCTTCAGCTGCTAATTATGACATCCCCTGATGCCGTGGTTATGAAGCCATAGTCCTTGAGGCCTTTGCAGAAGGGGCTGGGAGCTTAGCGCGGGTATAAGTCCTCAGGGGCCTGCTGATCTGATGTCCTGGGTGTGGCGGGGGCTTGTGGCTGTGCTGCTGGCTGGCCTCTGAGACCCCCCCCTCCAGCTTCACCCCTGCCTGTCCTCAGGTCTGTTCTGTTTGTTCCTTGTCCCATAGCACTGCCATTCATCCTGCCCACCTCCTTGTCCCTGTGGACACCCAGAAACTGTTAAGTGGCCATAGGAGAAGGAGGGGCTTTACATTCATTAAATACTAAATTTAGACAAGGATTTAATTTATTGAGGTATGCTTGAGTGACAACACGGAGAGGTCAATGTCATCGAGAGAAAAACATCGTGCCCGCCAGAGTTCCCTGGGCCTGCCGGGGCTGGCCTGCTCCCTGGGCCATGAGGAGGCCAGTGAAGGTCAGGAGGCAGAAACGAGAAAGAGAACGCTGAGGCCGGGGAAGGCCAGAGCTCTGCTCGGGGTTCTGTGGGAGGGAAGGCAGGGCAGGAGAAAGAGCCCAGCACAGCTGAGCCTCTGAGGGTCGTGGTCATCTGTAACTTGATGAAGTTTGTTCCTGGAGTAATTTAAGGAAGGAAGAGATTATTGTCTCAGTGTGAGAATTATCAGATATAAGGTGAGGGATGCATTGGAAGCAGTTAGTGCTGATTGGACCAGAGAGCTACACTCTTTCCCTGGCCACCAAGCCTTTTCAGACGTTAAAACATTATTAAGATTATAGTTAATGCAAGTGTGTGCCAGATATGCTAGATATTACTGCAGACCCATGGGGCTGGCATTTCCTCACACTTTATAAATAATGAATCGGAAGTTCAGAAAGGTCAAGTAATTTGTCTTAAGCTCACACAGCATTACATGGGGATAGAGCAGAGATTTAAGAGCGGCTTGACTTTAGCAGTCCTTTGAAAGCTCTAAAGCGATGCGAAGGAGTCTAGCTTGTCTCCAGGAACAATGTGATATGGAAGGGCCACTGGCTAGCCACGTGGGGGAAAGCTGGGCCGAGAAGCTCCTCAGCGGAGAGGGCACTGTGGTTTGTGAGGGAGCAGCAGCCACCGCAGCAGCAGTCACAGCCGGCAGCAGTTGCTTCCGCTGTGGTGGGGAGGGGATGCGATGGGACAGGGTCCCCACATTTCTCACAGCCAAGCTGCAAGCAATTGACATGAAGCAAAGAGTTCCCTCAGCAAGGCTTGAGGCTCGCCTCAACTGTGTGGGCAGCAAGGAGAAGCCGACACTCAGCTCTGCAGTCTGTGGCCACGTCAGCACTGTGGCAGGCAGACGCTGTGGCAAGGAAGAGCAGAAGAAAACACGGAGGGCCTTAGAGATTAATTTCTCTAGGAGGAAAAAACAAAAACAAAAACCAAACCAAACAAAACAAAAACAAAGGAAGATCATCTGATTACATTTAAATGCTTGAGGGAATTCTAGCATTTTTTTGCCAGCAGGGGCAAATCTGTTGTGCCTGGGAAAAAGGAGATTAGGGCCGAGTGCCTGGGAAGAAGAAGGCGAAAGGGCTGGAGGGAGGAAGGGGTGTTTCAATAGCAGCACAGGTGCAACAGTTTGGAGTGAGTGATGGCCCCACAAATGACCCTGGCACCGAGCAGAGGAAATCCAAGGAGAAGATGAATTGAATTACAGCACCGACATGTATGCATTTGATTTTCGCTGTGGAGCCTAATGGCTTGTGGGGCTGGCAGGCCATCTGGGGGAAGGTCGGAACGCTGGGGAAGGGGGTGGGGCGAGAGGTGTTCCGGGTAAGGAACAATCCTTTGGGTGTTTGCTTTCGAAGACAATGTTTTGGGGGCCGAAAGGGTGCATCTTACAATCTGCTTTAACAACGAGTGCCTGAGCACCCTAATTATTTTTCCATGTGAGGCTACGTCCAATCCCTGAGGAGTTTAAGACCATGGCAGACAAATTGAGGGGAGCAAAATATTCATTTTATATCTTACTTTTCAAGAAAATGGACAGCGGCACTCTTTATTCTTTAGATTGATGAATATAGTTTCAGTTTTAAGAAAAACTAATATCCATATCTTTGTAGTTCAGGCTGGCCTTGAACTTACTTTGTAGCTCAGGCTGGCTTTGAACTTGCAGCAATTCTCCTGCCTCAGCCTCTTGAGTGCTGGGATTCCAGGTGTGTGCACCATGCTTGGCCATATGCTTTTTCTATAACAATATATATTGCTAAAATATTTTCCTTGTGATTACTTTATCATATATGAAATGCTTTCTGATATTATCAGTATGACTTCATGTTTCCTTGGAAAATTAATAAAATTAACTGAGAGATGATTAAATAGATACCCAACATTTAATTAATCTTCTAAATGCATAAATTTATTTAGAAATAATTACACGTTTAGATTATCCAGTTGGCCTGTGTTTAGTGTTTATTCAATTCTCTACTGACTTTTATTCGTGTAGTATCTTGCATCTCTGCCTGCCTCTGCTTTTTAAATTAAGCATTTTAATGTTTTCCCCAAATCCCTTTGGATAACTTAGCAGGAAGCGACCTTACATATCTCAAGGTCTAACAAATGTGGTTCTAATTCAGAAAATGTATATTAGGTCTCAAAAAGGAAAGAAAGAAAGACAGAAGCAAGAGTACGATAAGCTTTTTATGAGTTTATGGAATAAACATAAACATTATTAACAGAAGAACAGGTAATTTAAAAAGGAGTACATGCTTGTGAATCAGACAAATCTGAATTCAAGTCCAGGTTGATATCTTCCTGTGCATGGTAACCCTGTATGAGTGAATTTAAGTTTTCTTTTTCTTTTTTTTTTTATGTATTTAGTGCAGTGTCTACAGGGTCTCACTACACAGATCGGACTCATAGTGATCCTCCTGTTTTCAACCTCCCAAGCGTTGAGATTACAGGTGTGTGCCACCACTCCAAGTCTCAATTGCTGCCTAAGTGCATCTGGGGATGGGGCCAGCTCAGCAGGCTGGGGATCGAACCCTGATCAGTCCCTGTATCTTCCTAAGCAGGAGCTTTAATCCACTGACTGTCAGACTGGCCTGAACTTACGTTTTGAGTGTCAGTTTCTTCCACTGTAAAGCAGAGATCCTAGCAAGGTCTCACAGGATGGTTCTGAGAATTATATCGGGGGATATCTACTCAGTGCCTGGAGACGTCCCTCAGCTGTAGGGAGGTCCGCACACCCTTTTCCCTGGTTGAACAACTCTTTATGAGAAAGCATGGTGCATTAGAGGACACTAATCCGAGCCTTGAGGGCTGGAGTGTAGCCTAGCAGTGGGGCCTTGGACGTGGCTGTTCACCCTGTCTGAGTCTTGCCTCGCTCACATCAGCCTTCCATCTCTCTTCTGGAAGTCATATGGGGAAGAAGCTGTGCTGCTGTTCACTCATGCTGGCCTTGTTCCTGGTCACTGCATGGTGCCACCTTGTCATCAGTTCCAGTACCCTGCTCCTTGCCACTATGCATCTGTGAAATCAGTATCTCCTTGTGGCTTTAGTCTCCACACATGGGGATCACAGAGAAGCCTGTACCTGCCCGTGTGCTGCAGATGGCTTGCGGAAAAACATTGCCTTGTTTTTTAGATCTCTCTTTTTTGTGTTGCAACTGGCAACACAGTTTGACAAGGTTTTTTAGTAAACAAAACTGAAGGTAAGAATAAAAACAGAGGGCTAGCACCTGTTCTTTGAGTAATATTTTCTGTAGGTTCCTTGAATTTCAAAGTAGCATCTGAACAAACAGATCCTTTCGTGAGTGTGTCTAGAACCCTGGAAGCAAGGCATTTTATTTGGGTGAATACACAGCCTATGCTGCACAGCATCGCCTTAAATCTACTGGTGGCTGTACTGCTTGCTGCTTTGTACTCTAATTGCTCATTCCTTTCCTGATTTTAAAAAATTTCTCCTTAGAACATTTTGTGTTTCACTTCATCAGTGTTGAATACTAGACTTTTGATTCTTGGACAGCAGACTGCATCTGTCTATTCTACAGTTTTACTTCCACAATGTGGAAAATGCTGACAGATATTTTTGAGCTGAATGAATGTAGGATTTTATGAATAGTGTGGGAAGAGCCTGGATGATACTGAGATTAAGAGTACCTATTGCAGCTAAGCATCTGAGAACTTCAAGCTCTGTTTCTTGTTCCTCTCTGCACAAGTGACATGCAGGCTGTTTACTTCTTTGCTGCTCGGCTATGGGGTCCGTTGTGGGCCTCAACATCAGTGGTGTTCAGAGCACTGAAGATGTCATACGGTGCTGCTTACTCATTTGAAACACACTGGAAAGATGAGTCCTCTCCTGACTGAATTATCTGCAGCAGAGTTTTGGCTGGGTTGGATCTCACTGAGTCATCAAACCAGTATTTCTTCAGAGAGGATCCTGTGTGATGGGGGAGTGTAGGAGTGAAGAGACCATGACTTGGGGTTGGGAAATAAGGAAGGGCAGCTGAGATGACATGAAGAGAGCCCTAGAGAAGAAATCCTTACCTTGCATTGGATATGGGAGGAGAGCAAGGTTGTAAACCATTATTTTGGGGAAGGCAGGGTTCTGAGCTATGGTTGAGTTAAATAATCGATAATGTGTATTTACATTTTTCTGTTTTTAAGAACAACTACCATATCACAATCAACTTCGTGAAAAGTTTTCTTT
>PVKA01044448.1:0-16174 GCA_004027165.1 Ctenomys sociabilis | reverse complement strand
AATATTTATGGGCACCACAAACCAAGTCGGCAATGCCCTCACTGACATCACAAGCATGTTGTATGAAGTGTCCATCTCAGTTATTTTTGTCTCATTGCAGGGACAAAATTCCTGACACCCAAAATTAAGGAAAGAAATAGTTTACAGTTCATGGATGTTGCAGACCTTACTCAGCTGGCTCCATGGCAGACTGGTGCATGGCAGAGGGTGACAGTTCATGGTGGCAGAAAATAGCACAAACAACAATAGCAAAAGGGGAGAGCTGTGGCAGCGAGCAAGCTTCTCTCCCTCCCTCATATGGTATTCCTGTTGTTCAGTCCAAGGTGGGTGTGGCACTCACACCCATACTCCCAGCAGCACTCACACCCTTACTCCAGCATTGGATCATGAATTAATCACAAACTCTAGAAACCCTCCTCATAGCTGCATGAGGCTTTGGGGGGACACCCTGACACAAACCACAGCAGTGTTCAAGCAATGAGATATCAAAATACAAATAATAATTAAACTATCTAAGTACAGGGGAGATATCTTAATGAGTTTCAGAAGTAACAAAATCCGATAAGGCGTATGTGTAGCTGTTCATGAGACAACTTAATTCATTAATGTAGATCCATATGAAAGTAACATAGATACAAATTTATAAGCAAAAATTTTAGGGACTATCATCACAACTGTGAAAAATTTACCCTGATCAAAAAAGGATTGTACAAAATTATAATAAGTATAACTTAGTACCTCAGTTTTTGAAAAAGAATTTACTATCTTAAATAAGTCTAAAAAACGTGTGATAAAAACAAAAATTCATTTCCAATTTTTTAAAATTCTGCTTATCAAAATGAGTAATAGGTTAAAAAAACCTATAAATGATGTCAACAGTCAGAATTACTACAGAACGTATGAAATGCATTTATGTCCACCAGAAGACAAGGTGCTTCTGATTACCATTATCATTCTGTGATATCATGAATTTTTCTGAGATAGGGGAGACAAACAGTAGAAGAAAAAACTATAAACAAAATGTATGTTTGTATACAAAACTGTAAACAATATGATTGCTGTCCAAACAGCGTAAGAGAATTAACTGGACAATAGTTTGATTCATTACACTTAAAGACAAGAGTTGCAAAGATAATAATTCCTTTAGTAGCTTGCTGAGGCACATGCATATATGCAGAAATTGAGTCATGCAAAGTTCTGATATAAAGACAAATCCTGCATCATTTTACGTCTCCCAACTTAATTTTTTTAATTTAAAATCATTACAAAATTCTGTTCAATTTAAAAATAGGAAATAATATGAAAAATTATCAGTGAATAAGTAGGAAACAATATACAAAGTTATTGCAAAATGAAAATCCCACATTGGATATTGATTTTGTTGTAGAGTATAGTAAATACATTGTAGTTTTTTGTTTTTTTTTTTTTTTAATTCTTTTTTGGTGGAATCAAGGATTGAACTCAGGCCCTTGCACTTGCCAAGGAAACCCTTATTCCACTGAACCATCTCCCCAGTCCATTTTAGTGGTTTTGAGAGTAGAACCAATATGATAAGGAATCACTCCAAATTTTTTTTTTCTGTATTTAGGAGGGGGTCTAAAGGCTCTATAGGATCTCCCTATGTAGATCAGACTCATAGTGATTTTCCTGTTTTCAGCCTCCCAAGTGCTGGGATTAGGGGCTTCACCACCCACACCCAGTCTCAATCACATCTCAGCATGCCCCCGTGAGTAGGGCTGACACAGCACGCCAGGGGTCAAATCCAGGCCACTATCCTCTGCTCAAGCAGGTGCTTTGGTCCGCTCAGCTATCAGGCTGGCCCAATTCTTTGATGACTATTATGAACATAACTAACATCAAAAAAGAAAAAGCACCTTTACATCACAACTTATTAACCCACACATTTCCAGCCAGGGTAAAATGTAACAGTAAAAGCACAAGGATTAATGCTTAAAATTGCATCTGTCGATAAAACGATGAATATTTTTGTAACATTTAAGATAAATAAGGCATACTACTTCATAACAGAACAACTTTTAGGAACTTTCAATTCATAAAAACATTCACAATGAAATGGAAAATGAGTTACGTATATTTAGAAAATATACCAGTTCAAAGAGTCATAATATTGACATTTTATTATGTTATTTATTTTAAAAACATTGCCACTGATTAGCAAGAAAAATCACAAATAGTCTAAGAAGATTAGCAAGGTTAAAAAAAGCGAAGCAGCTACTTGACACACACACAAGATCCTACAGAGGCCGAGAACGTCCCAAAGCGTGCACATCACGAAGTGGGTGCAAACGACAATCGTGATGCGCCACTCGCTTCTGCCAAGCGGGCGAAGGCTACAGTGGGAAGAAGTGCCGCGCCGCCTCGCGGCTGCAGCTGTGCACGTCGGGCCAGGAACAGCATGTTTTCAGAAGCGCCGAGAGCAAGCAGCCTCTGAGGAGGAATATTTCACTTCAGGTGAGAAGTGGCACAGGTAGAAGTAATAATTCACAGACCCAGTCGTGGGATATAAATTTATGCACGCACGCCCACCAAACTGAAATCACCGAGAATCACCGAGATCATGTCTGAGAAGCGGCCTGGAGCACATGCTTTTTAAGAAGTCTTCTGCTTACGTCTACTTCACACTTTTCCTGAGGTGCCCAAAATTGTTTCACATTTAGAAAAACAAATATGTTATTTTAAGAAACAAAGAAGTTCCAAAAAGATGTTTGATGGAAACAGTTATTATATCGTAAAAATCCCTGTGCTGGTAACCAAAACATCTAATATGCTGTTAGCCAAGAATCCTTCTTTAACTGAATTAAATTAGGTTATTTCAATGACAATCCATTCTATTTGTCTGTACCTCTGTTTGCTTCTTGGCAGAAGGAAGTTAATTAGGTGAATCCTGAAACAGTTTGAGATTCTATGAATTAAAAATACTTTTTACACCCATGCATCTTATTTGCATCATTTACAATTTTCTAATTTTCTCCCTACTTAAATTGTAAACTCTTGTACTCTTACTACAACATGATATAAACATCTTGTTTCCGTATTTCACTACTGAAATATAAAACCTGGTGAAGTAGAAGAGGCTGAAAGAAAATTCACAAGTCCATTAGCCATTGCTTTAGTCAGAGAGAAAAATCCAAGGACCATACAGACAGCCTAAGGCAGTAAGACACGGAAAGAAAAATCAGTAAGTCTTGAAACCAGAAAAACTGTTGAGCCATGTAAGTTGGGGAACCATACAATGTATCCTGGAAACAGAGGTTTTTTTGAGAACAAAAGGATGTTGTTGAATAATTACACTGAAATAAGTAAAAAGGACTACTGTAGGACTGTAGGACCATAAATATAAGTCCTGGAATGTAGGGATCAGTTGGTCTCTTGGTGTGATCCATTGTACCCAGGGAGAAACAGTGGCAGGAATGAAGAAAAGATAGATATGAAAACAAGTGCTGTGTTAGGAGAGAGCCTATCTGCCTTGCCTTGTTATTTATAACCTTTGCTAAGTTAATAACATGTGACACAAGGATGCCCGGTTACTAATAACTGACATTTAGTAGTCAGGATGCTTACCTCAGGGCTGAGGAAACTTGACTGCTTTAGGCACAGAGGCCTAGTCCTGCTTTCACACAGTTGTCCAATTTTGCAGCTCCCATAGCTCCCCACACCAGAACTTAACAAGCAACACTAACTAAAAAGAAGAGCATTTCCATTGGAGCAAGAAACTCTGTCAAAGAGACACTGGGATGGCAGGTACCATCAATTCAGTGTGTACAGAGCACATAGCAACTTTCCAATGACATGATGCTCTCTTAATCCTAGTCCATATTCATCGGAAGGAACTGCTTGCTTGAGAATTCATACTCCAGGTAAAATTCTAAGTCTCCAAGAATGACCTTGTCTCCTAAAACATAATTCCTCAGGTCACTAAGAAATCCCAACACGTGACAGTAGTTACAAAGTATGTAACACATGATGTTGAGTGGCTCCCAATTCTGGGAACTTTAATGCTAAAAGCAAGACTATACCTGAAAAAACAGAATGCTTAGTTTCCCTGCAAGCTGATCAAGTGTTCTGTCTCACAGAGTACTAACTTTATTTCCCTTTTATCCCCTTACATAGCTTGGTGTTTCTGTTCTCCAAGTTATATACAAATTGTACATTGAATGTTGCTATGGACTGCATTATGCCCCCTTCCGAAACCTAATTCCAATACCTCAGAATATGACCCCTTATGAAAATGGGTTTTTAAAGAGATAAAAGATTAATTGAGATCACTGGGAAGGGTGTTATTCCAATTTGACTAGAGGTCTTCTAAGAAAAGGAAAACATACAGAAAATGCCATGGGAAGTTTGTAGAAGGAAGTGGCCTTGGAGAGGAATCTTAAAAGAAACCTATTGATATCTTGCTCTTGCGCTTCCAACCTCCAGACCTGTAATTCTTTCTGTTGTTTAAGTTTCCCCTCCAGCACCTTCTGGGTACTGGCTATAGCATCCCTAGTAAGTAAACATAAAGATACTATGTCCTTTTATTTTAAGACACAGTGATGAGGAGACTTGAAAGTCAAAATTTTCTAGAAGGATGATTTTCTTTTGGTTGGAAATGTGGCAACTCATTTTGTTTCAACACAAGTTTTTTCAGACATTTGTACAGCAGGAATAGCTACCCAGATTTTTCAGAAGGCTTCAAATTGCATTTCATTTCTCTTTCATTAAGAAACCCATCATGATTTGCATTCTGTCCATCTGTCCAAGTTCATTTAATCTCTCTGAGGAGCTGCCCTATCTTTCTGTTTAGTAGATATAATTGGTTTTGATGTCCATGTTAGATCAAGTTTAATTATCAGGTGCCCAATAGTCCCTGATGGCTTATTTCAAGTTTACTCATTTAGAATATATTGTTATTTAACAACACATCAGGACTGAAATTATCCTAGTTACAGTCTGTCATTTAAGCCTTTACAAATCATACCCACACTACATTATAGTTTTGTTCACTAATTACTAAGTATACTATGAAAAAGCAAATTAACATTTTGAAAATAGGCAGCAATTATACTCACAAAAGTGGAAAAATACCTTTTTTCTTTTGACAGAGAAGGCTGGAAGTTTAGTCCTTTTTTTCTTGATTTAATATTTAAAAGTTGGAGTGAAATGGAAGCAAAAAAGTTTGGTCTCAGTTGATGAAAGAATCACTTACTTCACTGAAGACCATCATTTCACCTAAACTGAGGCAAATAGTGACCAGAATGATGTCAATGTGGTCTCTGCTTCCACACCTAGTGATCCAGGTTAATGAAACTCCCAATCTGAAAGATACCTGGGCCAAGTTTGTGTTCTCTAAAACCAAAGAATAAATTTTAGGAACAATGGAGGTTAAGAGCAGAACATATTTATTAGGGAAAGAAAGCCTCTGTCCAAGAGGACACAATGGGGACCTGAGCATATTGCCCCTGGAAGCTGCCTCTTATAGGGATTTTTATACAGTATAACCATGTGGTTATGTGGGTCTAAGGTGGAGAACATGGGAACTCGCTTATGTGGGTATGAGGTAGAACAAACCTGGTCAAGCAATGAGATTAAAGCACCATTGCTCAAGTAAAATTGATTAAATTGGAATCAAATGGGGACTCTTCACATAGCAAGAGGGCATGAATAGGGACAGGTCTCTTCCTGTTGGGTGTTGGGTTAGTGACTCCTTTGGGCTCTTTCAAGGTGATTGATAACTATTTGAAATATTAATCCTTAATACACATCCCTAGGGAAGAATGTGGCTGCATTTGTTTACTCTCTTGTTTTAAAGACTGGACCACAACTGAAGTGTGTGTCTCTTCCAAAGTTGCAAAGTCACTTGTCTTCCACATTGTCTCCTTGAGGGCCTGGCCCTGTCTGACTGCCTATAATATTTCTATCTGACTTAGCTGCTTAGAACACTAGACCCTGAGGTCTCTTAGAGTGCTGACTGATTTTAGCCTTTTGTTCCCAATAAGGAGTCTGTCATACTCCTCCTAGGAGAGCCTTTGTTATAATCTGGAAGACTCCTCTTTCCTTGTCATTCTATTTATTGCAAGGGTCCTAGACACTGACAAAGGTTTTCTCATTCATTTAATGAAGCAGCCTCAGCTTACATTATTTAAATGTAACCTCCACAATAATAAGAAAGGGGCTAAACATTGAATTGACTGATCCTTACAAGAGACTGAATTATTTTAAGGTTTGCAGAGATTGCGTAGACCTAAAAGACCCTAAACAGGACATAACACAGTAACTAGAACACAGAAGACCCTTGAGAAACAGCTCAAGGTTTTTTATAGGAAAAGGGATGCAACTAGAGACCATATTCATAAGTGAAATAGATTGAACACACCTGTGTAAACATTCTTCCTAGTATAAGAAACTGAAAGAGTAAATAAACTCTGAAAGGTACAGTAGATACTGTGGAAGACAATGAAACTGCTCAAAAGGAAAGAACAACTAGGATAGAAGAAAGAAGAAAAGAAAGGGGCATAAACACTAGCTAGAATAATTGTATTACAAAGTTCTATTGGCTTAGTGATGGGAACAGTTAATATGTAATTGTTTGATCGAGTTTATATGTCTGTATCTGGTAATCTGAACAACTACTCTGAAGATAACAGTATGCACTATGACACCCACTGTTAATTTCTTATTATCTTGTTTTGAAATTCTGTACTTTTTATTCTCTTTAAAATTAAAAAAACTAACTGATTTACTGTATTTTAAGAAAACCTTTATGCAGTTATTCTTGCCTTAAATTTGCTTATCTCATTGAAAGTTTTATTTTATTGGCATTTTTTACTTTACTTTGAATTTATCCTATACCCCTATAAGGTATCAACTAGGAAAAGCAACACTCAAGTTTAGTTGGCACATGTATTCTAAGCTATCCAAGGGACAAATTACGAAGAAAACAATCGGAAGACTGGAACTCACTTTCCAGTACCCAATAAGGACAGCACAACATGAGGTGGGATCTCACAGATATGGGAGAAGGAGTCCTGCAGGCATGAAAGTGTACAGCTGGAGCGTTTCTGAAATTTTGAGCACTTGAGCAACCAAATGAAGCAGAACTATTTCTTTCTGCAATTACCTTTCATTTCTAGCTTTAAAGCATGTTGTCCCCTCATACACCCCAAAATGATACTAGGGCAATTCTCCTGATTTCTTCAACACACCACAAGCCAGCATTTGGGTCTGACTTTGCAGAAAGCTGTGATGGTGTGGTCATTCATCCCCAGGAGGATCATAGGTTCATTATTTTGGTTTAGATCTAATTCAAAGAGAAAATATAAATACGATCCAAACATCAGTCTGTGTGTTGTCTTCCAAACACACTTATTTGTGTTTAAGAGTTCTTGACATCCTTTGTAATCATGAGTCATTGTTCTTCAAAAGCATAGGTTACACTCTCTTTAGGATTTTAAAAATATTTTGCTCTACATTGTCTTAAAATTATCTCATAAAATCTTCTATGCTTTCAATTATTTGATGTTTGATTTTGTACTCTATATATTTATTTATGAGATCATTTCTTAAACACATAGTTCATGCTAGCTAAAAATGGAATAAATAATATCAAATGGACATGAAAATATCCTATGTTTCAAGTTTGTTTTGGCTAACACATTTATTATCAGCCCTTTATTTTATGTATAACATCTTTTATACAGTTATTCTTGCCTTAAATTTGCTTACCTCATTGAAAGTTTTATTTTATTGGCATTTTTTATTTTACTTTGGATTTATCCTAAAGCCAGAAGATTGGCTTGTGTTTAAACATCCTTATTGCTCCCTGGGTGGTAATCAGTTAGGGTTATAATGTCTAGAAGAAAAGAAACGTCAGAGAACAATGGGTTTTATTAAAAAAGTAGTGGTTTTAAATAAAAAGAAGCTAAGAGGTAAGCCAAGGTCAAGAGACTTGCCAGAGCAAACTCAGGCCAACTTCAGGGTTCAATAGACAGTAGATGAGTATCCCCCGATATAGATGAAGGCCAGAGCCCAAGACCTCCTTCACAACAGCACAGATATAGAGGGAAAGGGAAGTATCTCAACCTCCTTGATCCTTATAGGCACTTCCCTGGATTCACACATTCCTATCTGTGCTTTATTCACAAAAATCACTTTCAGAGCCATCTCACATTGAAGGGAAGTTAGGATACACACAACATTCATTTTTAACAAGAAATCCAGAGAGATAATGTTGAGAGACAACTAATCATTTCTAATATAAGGGATTTAAAGAGAGGCCTCATCATTCTGGGTTCATATAGAGTCCTTCAGCCAACAGTGGAAGGTGGATCCCAAGCTGGGATTAAGATAATTATTCAATTAAATGTGTAACAAATACTTAACTGAGCAAAGTAACGAATGATAAAATAACATCACTGTAATATGACTTAAAGAGGCAGTGGTTATTTGGCTTGAATGTGCTCTGTGGCAAGAAGGCTAAGAATCATGGACCACATGTTTATTAGATGCCAGGACCCCTGGTGGGAATGCACCTGGAGCTGGGAGCAACAAGCTCCCAGTCACCTGGAGTTCTTTACTTTTATTGAGAGAAGTTTCCTTGATCAAAAATTAGCCACGAAACACTTTTTATTGGTCTGTTCTTTCATTCAAGAGATGTGCATTGATCAGTTATTAGGTCCTGGCCATGTGCTGGATACTGGAAAGGTAAACAAAGCATGAAGCAGAGTCTACTGGAGCTCAGCAGGGAGGACAGATAATTAAATAATTCCTGAGGTTAATTTTGTAGACATAGAGGGTAAAATTGCCACCACTGGAGACAAAAATAGGCTTAGGCAAGAGAGGAGAATGTGGGGAGTTGATAACAGGTACCAAGGTACAGCTCCATGGAATGGGGAAATTCTAAGTTACACAGCTCAGTGGGTGACTACTGCTCATATCAACTTATGGTGTACTTTATCAAGAAATAAAAGAGCACAACCTGGCAGTGCCTGACACGAAAAAACAGCAAATGTTTAAGGAGATGACAATGTTAATTACCCTGACATGACCATTATACATGGTGTATAGGTTTGAATTACCACAATCTGCCCCATATAAACAAATGATCCTTATATGCTTGTATCAGTTACCTTTCTCTTGTTACTGGGACAATAACCAACACCCAGAATTAAGGAAGGAAAAGTTTATGTAGCTCACAGTTTGTGGAGGTTTCAGTCCACTCTCGGCTGGCTTTAAAGCAGAATGGCACATGGCAGAGGGCAGTGGGTCATGATGGCAGAAAATAACAAAGAGCAAAGGGTGAACTAACAACTGCTGCTTCTCTACTTATATTATAGGCAGGCTACCCTGGGGTGGGGGTGTAGAATTAACCCAGTGTGCATGCCCCACTCTTGCACAGGAGGAGAATGCTGAGTCACTTATTTAAGCTTCTAAACTTCTCAACATGATGCAGTGCATTAACCAGTACAATGCCAAAAGTCCAAACTAATTCCCCAATGAAGACATACTTTTAAAAATTATTATAAAGGAAACACAAGGTGGTATAAAATAATATAATAAACATATATAATATAATATAGTATAGTATAGTATAATATAATATAATATAATATAATATAATATAATATAATATAATATAATATAATATAATATAATGCCAGGGCTTATTTCTCAAGAGAAATATGCATGGCCACTGTGAAGCCTGATACTGCACTAGTGTTCAGTGTATTTCCCTTGCCCTCCTTTGTCTGGGGAAGCCAAAACTTACAAAATCAAATAAACTACAGCATTGCCCCTAGGACAGCAATTGCCAATGGGGTGGTACCATGTTCAGTTGTATTAAGTGCACGCAATTAAAGGATTAAGTCTGTTTATAGGAAAATGAGGAGTTAAGGAAGATCTCAAATTTGGTGTCACATTTCATCAGAATATATTAAGCAAAAAGACGATGAAGCAAGAGAAAGAGTGCGCTGAGACGCTATTCCATGTGTTCTCAGTGTCCACAGAAAAGAGAAGCCTGTAATGTTTGCTCTAGCCACAGAACCCTGTTTCCCCTTCAGTCCCTCCTATGCTTTTGGCTCATCCTATAAGGACACAGTCCCTCACATTTCTTCTCCACTGTCCTTTAAGAAAACACTGACTGAATCGACTCACATTAAATCTGTATGCTATCCCATGAGAATATCATTGGAATAAGTGATAATTTAATTTTTTGAATCTTTTATTTATTTGGTACAGAGTCTTGCTATGTGGCTTAGACTTGTTCGTAGGCTCCTTTCTTAACCTCCCCAGCGCTGGAATTACAGGTGTGCATCACCACACCCAGTTTCAGTGACTGGCATAGCGTGCCTGGGGTTCTGAGGTCTCACAGTGTATGGTACTGGCCATTGAACCTGGATCCTTGCACTTGTTAGACAGGAGCTTAGCCCCCTCAGCTATCTCCTCAGCCTAGAATAAGTGATAATTTAAAACAGTATATTATATATTTAATGATATAGCCTAAGAAGAATTATGTAGTTCAAACAAAGTTCCCAATACATTTGGTGTTATTCAGAAAATAAGGCCTGAAAACTTCAAACCAAATATATATATATACACACACACATACAGTACAGGGTCTCACTATACAGATCAGACCCATAGTGATCTTCCTGTTTTCAGCCTCCGAAACACTAGGATTACAGGCAGGTGCCACCATGCTCAGTCTCAGCGACCCCCAGAGAACTAGACAAGCACAGCACCCCAGGGATCGAACCCGTCACTGAGCCTGGTAAGCAGGTGCTTCAGTCTGCTGAGCTATCTGGCTGGCCCTAAACATATTATTTAAAAGTTTATCCTCTCTTAAAGTAGGCAAACATCATGTATTATCTAAAGCAAAATATAAGCAACATATATCAGCTGAATAAAAGAAAGTTCAATTAAAATTAGAGAAACCAATAAAATGTTGAAGCTGTTACCTAAGATGATTAAACTAAATCTCTTGTCATAAAATTAAGTAGTTTTGGAGAATGAAAATGTGGGTATATTTTGATTTGGAAAATAACTTCTTAAAAATCAGAGTTTAGATATTAGTGAGCTAATTTTATAAAGAAAAAATAGGCAGATATAAAAATAACAGTGCCACCCACAGATGTCAGGGTCACCTGACAAGGAGTATGAAAAGCAGTACAATACCTAGACAAAGGAGCAAAACCAAACCTGGAGGGGATTGTAAGTCGGGCACCATGGAACTCTATAGAAAGACAAAAGCTAGGATCTAGAATAAAATCAAATATTAGATCACATTCAATTAAAACTACAGTATAGGTCCTCTGGTTAAGCATAGTTGTGGCCACCTGCTTGGAATAGGAGCTGCCTGGGGGATGAGGTCAGTAGACTTCTGGGCTTGTCTGGACTTGTTAGGGGACAGGATTCCAGTGCTAGCCCCTGACTCCTCCTCTCACGCTGTCCTGCTCAGCTGTTTGGCCCATGAACTAGGTAGGTATCTTCCCTCTACTGTGCTCTTCTGCTGTGACATCTCTGATTTGAAGCCAGTCAACTATAGACTGAGTCTCCTGAAACCCTGAGCCAAATTCAACCTCTTTTTAAAGCTGTATGTGTATAAAAAGTAAAGCCATATTAATTTGCTGAGCTGTAAAAGGCTCAACAACTTCTGACATTGCCAGTCATGCGTACAACTCACTACTATTATAGACTAATGGATTTTATTGGATTATTTTGTGCTCAATTCATGCACCTACAATATATGAATGGCAATGGGAAACCCATTGCCAAAAAAAGACCATTTTGTAATGGAAATATATATATATATATATATATATTAATATATACAAAATGAAAAGTATACTATATATATTAATATATACAAAATGGAAACTATATATATATATATATATATATATATACACAAAATAGTTAAAAATAGCATATACAGCTACTTTTTTTAGTTCAATGAGCATAAAGTTCTGAACTAATAGTGTTTAGACAAGGTATCATGTCTATATCTTGTACTATGAATAACTACTATGAAACAACAATATGCAGTGCATTAATTATTGTAACTGTCCTACTAACCTGTTTTGAAACTGTCTCATTGGTACTTCTTTCTCAATAAAATTCAGATAAAAAAGATCTTATAATTCCAAGAGATTCAATATTTAAAAAAAAAAAAAAGAAGGAGCAGTGGGGAAAAATCACCCACAAGATGAAGAGGTCCGTTGTTAATATCCCAAACCTCCCCCAATGAGCTGTGATTATCCCAGCCAGCCCCTCTGAAGGGTCCTACCTCAGGTTTACCATTTTGCATGGTAATGTGGCAGCTGTCAGTCAAACAACTGGTCACCTGATGGTTAGCACAATGGGGCCATGACAACAGTGACTGTCCAGTCTTTGCACCTGCTCCAATTAAATTTGAATCAAGCAGTAGAAATGGATTTGGATGAATCAGCAAGCTTAAATTGAAAAGCCTGAGTTGAAACCTACTTGAAGCCATCTGCAGGACCAAGCACAGGGCTGAAACTGCTGTATAAACAGTGCACCCCTCAGACTTTCTCATGTTGGTTGAGAAGGGCTCCCTCCAGTGTACGGATCCCCCCTACTGTAGCACCAGACCAGTGCCAATAAAGCCTCATTATGGTGTTCCTGTAAATTACTTGTATTCTATTCCTGGGTAGTATGGCCTTGGAAGTTCCTATAAACCCTAAGGATTCATATGATGAATAATAGAGTCAGATTGATAAAGAGTTATAAACGTACGGAGCTCTTGAGCCTAGAGAGCTACAGAGACTGGTGCTAACCAACGAAGGTCAGCAACCCAGATCAGCAACCAGCAGTGTCAGCCAGTGGCACCAGGTGAGAGCTGGTGTAACGTGGTGGCCACCAGCTTTAATTGGTGTCAGCCAGAGGCATCAGGGTCTCTCCCAGAGCTCCACTTTGCCAACCCATGCATGACTTATATCTGAATCAAGCCAAGGAACCCTTAACTGATTGGCAATATGAAAGCGCCACAAATGCTTACATAAGGATGATATAAAAAAGAAGTACATAGCGTTGGAAAAAAAGTTGAAGGTAACAACACCTAATGCTGACACATCCCATAATGGGGCCTGAAATAAAGACAGTTTAGGGTTCAGTGACAGCAATATATGTATATGTTCATTATACTTATTTTATAGCTAGAAAATCAACCTGTGAAAATGTAGGTTTACTATATTCCCACTTACCTGTTTTTCCCTCTGTCTGAGGAAATCAGCTGGGCTAGGTACAGTAATTCATTAGGGCAAGTGATAATGCTTCTCCCGAAATTAAATAGCCATGTCCTCATTAAGATTCCTTAAAGGTATATTTTTATATATTACTCAGTAATTATTGGTAATTTTCTTCTAAAATTTTATTCCAAAATTATATTGCGAGAATTCTATGGTGACATATAAGACAACATCATAATCTCTTTTCTGGGCTTTAAATCATTTAAGTGCAGGTATCTTACTTTGGTCATATTCTGAAAAGCATTGTTTTCTCAATTAGTATTCTAGTGTTCTTCTGGCGGCTTTCCTGCATTCAAAGCCATATTTATTTTTCATATCAAAGATTCCTATTTTTGTATTTATCAGATCTGACAACAGATTTTTTGTGTTTTCTTATTATTTGTACATTCTGCTTAGTTTGTTAGTCTTCTCTAAACCTTATGTTTTAATCTTATTCTTTCAATCTCTCATTTTTCTTCCTCATGTGACTTTATATATTTTAACAAAACAATTGTCACTGAATTTTCTCTGCTATTATTATCATTCAAATATTCCTGAATTTCAACTTCTATAAATTTTTAACGTCTGTCTGCTTAATGAATTATTTATGGCCTACTTCTTAGCTCGGAGCTGCATTTTGCAGCAGATTGTCCAACTCTCCCTTGATGAATCTGAAAGTGAATTTGTCCATTGTAGGCACTATCATTCCAGCTTGAGTGGTCCTCCTCGGGGTGGGCTGATGGCTATGGCAATGAGCTGTTACTATGGTTAAAAGAAGGCTAAGAAAATTTGGCAAATACTATAAAGGATTTCCATTATAGCAGTTTCCTTTCACTGAACCATGTTAGTCTGAGCATCACATTATAGAAACAAATGAAAAGATTAAAAATAGGAGGATCTATCCAAGGATATCTGTTTCTGTTCAAACTTAAAACAGGTATCCATGTAAAAACAAGACATGTTGCAGTGCAAAACAATAACAATTTAAAAACAGATCTGGGGGCTAGGGAGATGGCTCAGCAGTCTAAACGACTGCCTGGCAAGCGCAAGGTCCCAGATTCATTCCCAGATACCACACGCTATGTCAGCCCTGGGCTCAGCGCCAGCCACTGAAACTGGGCTTGGTGGCACATGCCTGTAATCCTAGCTCTGAGGAGGCTGAGACAGGAGGATCAGTATGAGTCTGAGCTGCATAGCAAGACCTTTACTAAATAAATAAATAAATAAATAAATAAATAAATAATTAAATAAATAAATAACAGATCCCAGCTAATCTTAACTGATTTTGCACATTGCAAATAAAAAATCTTGAGTGATCCTCTGAAATCTATTTTAAACAAATGGAAGAGGGTTTTGTCACCACTGAATAAGAAGAGGTAATATGTTTTACAAAAAAAAACCTCTATAATAAAATTATCATAATCACTGTATACATTTGAAAGTACAATAAGAAAAGCAGCAAACAATATGAAGGAACAGAGGAAGGGAAGTGCCCAACAGTTATATCACGGAGGAAAGACTGTGACTACCTAAGCTGTAACAGAATACTTTTGAAAAAGAACAAAAACTTTCAGATTGGAAATCATAATTACAGCATTTGTTAAGCGTTCTTGCTTCATAATTTCATAAGGGGTTTTGCGAGAAGGACGGAGGCATTGCGCACTCCCCTTTTGCATCACCTAGCAGGGTTGTCATGGTGCTTCGGCCTTGTGGAGCTTGCAATTCTATTTTATAGTTACAGGTTCTCTTATGTTGCTCATGAAACCTGCTTATGTGCTTCACTTTTTATACTACTAGAATGAATGAAATATCAGTTTTCTTATTTGTTTTCCTGGGAGAGTATTTCTTTAAAACTTGTATCTTATAAATTTAATATGTAAATTTTAAAGATAAAGACTCAAAAGTTTTTATCCTATTGCTTGTGTATTAATTGATGTATTGTGATAATCAGGTCTATTGTACCTTTTAATATTTGTCCTCATTACTTTTTATATGTCTTACCATGCAAAAACGGACTTTTAAAATAATTAAGAATGATGACTCTAGAAATAATACTTGTGTCTATTTTTAAAAAGAATACCCAGGCTTTTCTTCTTCAAATTAAAACTTATTTCAGGATTAAACATAGATAAACTGTAACTTTACTTAAGTAATTTATATTTATACTAATTTATATTTATACTTTTAAGATAAATTTTGCCAAAACGGTACATTTTTTTCCAGGTGTGGTTGTACACCCTTGTAATCCAAGCATCTGGAAGGCTGAGGTAGGAGACTAGCCTTGAGTTTGAGGCCAGCATGGGCTACATAGTGAGTTCAAGGCTACCCTAAAATATAAAGCTATTGCTGTCCCCCCAAAAAAGAAATTCTCATAATGATTTTCCAGGGTGATCTGGTTTTCTTTTTTAAATATATTGTTGCTATATTGATGGAATAGCACTTTATCTCAATTTACCATCTTATATTTGAAGTATTTTAGAAATACAGCTTCATTAGCACCAAATACAAGATCTTTTTACTGTTTATAAATTAATCAATATTTTTTGGTACCAGGAATCAAATTCAGGACCTTGAGATTGTCAGGTAGTCACTGTACCACTGAGCTTTAACTCCAACTTGCTACTTTACTTTTATAAATGGGTAAATTAAACTTTATTTATGTTGGGAAGAGATACTCAGGACATAAGAGAAACTGTACTGTAACATCCTGTAACTCAATGGTGTCCTAAATTTTCTGATCAAGGAGACTATGGAGCCACAGAGGAATGTGATCGATGATCTATAGTGTGCCTAAGGAGAGTCACATGAAGAGAAAACTTTCTCTCAGGGAGAGAGGAAATTGGTCAAGCAATGGCCGTGACTCATCCACATGGCTGACACTGACAAAGGATCTACAAAGTGCAGTACAGGGTTACAGGATAAACCCTGAG
>PVKA01044447.1:0-16167 GCA_004027165.1 Ctenomys sociabilis | reverse complement strand
CTTATTTTTTATACCTGAATTATATCAAAAATTCAATAATTATTTTCCTAGTGGATGACCATAGTACTAGAAGCCGACATAATATCCTGTCCAACCACCATTAGTGCAGATCTTGCCTCTCATAGAATTATGTAGAAGCACAGTGTTATCTATCCCAACTGTACTGTCTATACACACACATCATGATTTTTTCTTTCTACACCCCTTCCTTTGTCTACACCTGTCAAAGGTGGGCACTCCATTGACATTCAACTAACTTAGGTGCTTGAACTCGACACCACAATCCAACACAGTCCAGCATTCCACAATAATAGTGAGTTATTCAAATAAATTGGCAATAGCCATTTACAACTCAGGTTAATATTATGGCCCCATGATGTATACTTCATTTTTATACTTTTCTGCTGGATGGTTAAGACTTAGATAGATCAAGACTTATATACCAACACATGAACTTTACATTTCCTATGTGGTCAGTGAAGTCCTCTCAGGGTTTATCTTGTAGTCCTGTACATTATTCTGTAGTTCCCTTGTCTGTGTCATCCATGTGGATGAGTCACGGCCAATGCTTGACCAGTTTGCTCTCTGTGAGAGCTTGTCTAGTAGTTTCTTGGTGGAATTTTTGGGGTCTTCCAAGTAAAGTATCATGTCATCTGCAAATAGTGATAACTTCTTCTTTGCCTATTCTTATTCCTTTTATTTCTCTCTCTTTTCTAATGGCTGTTGCTAATAATTCCAAAACTATATTGATTAGGAGGGGTGATACAAGTTATCCCTGTCTTATACCTAATTTAAGAGTAAAAGATTTCAGTTTTTCCCCACTTAGGATTATATTAGCTTTTCGTTGTCATAGATGGCATTCATTAAGGTAGAGTCCATGTATTCCAATTTTCTGTAGGACTTTGAACATGAATGACTGTTGGACTTTTCCAAAAGCTTTCTCTGCATCAATTGAGATGATCATGTGGTTTTTAGATTTCAGTTTATTAATATAGTGTATTACATTTTTAGATTTTTGAATATTGAACCATCCTTGCATCCCTGGGATGAATCCTACCTGGTCATGGTGTATGATCTTCTTGATTATTTGCTGTATTCTATTTGCCAGGATTTTATTGAGTTTTTTTGCATCTACGTTCATGAGGGAGACGGCGTGTAGTTCTCCTTTTTAGTTGGGTCTTTCCCTGGTTTTGGAATCAGTACAATACTTGCCTCCAGAAATGATTTTGGGAGGACTGCTTCTTTTTCAATTTCATTGAAGATTTTGAGGAGTGTAGGGATTAGATCTTTTATAAATTTCTTGTAGAATTCAACTGTGAATCCATCAGGACCTGGACTTTTCTTTGTCAGTAGGCTTTTTATTATGTTTCATATTTCATTCGGTGTTATTGGCTTATGGAGAGTTGTTATATCTTCTTGGTTCAGTTTTGGTAATTTGTACCTTTCTAGGAATCTGTCCATTTCATCTGTGTCTTCTATTCTGTGATCATAGAGATTCTCAAAGTAGGTATTGACAATCTTCTGGATTTCCATTAATTCTGTGGTGATTTCACCCTTTTCATTCCTTAGTACTTGTGTTTGAATT
Organism: Ctenomys sociabilis; assembly: GCA_004027165.1. Lineage (NCBI taxonomy): Eukaryota > Metazoa > Chordata > Mammalia > Rodentia > Ctenomyidae > Ctenomys > Ctenomys sociabilis. The sequence continues at coordinate 14,582 of PVKA01044447.1, read as the reverse complement.
TTTTCTTTCCTCTTTCTGATGAAGTTGGTTAGAGGCTTATCAATTTTATTTAGTCTTTCAAAGAACCAATTTTTTGATTTGTCGATTCTTTGAACTGTTTTCTTCATCTCAATTGAAAAGGCAAGATTTGTACGATCTGAAGAGAAACCAGAGTATCTTCATCTCAATTGAATTAATTTCTGCTCTAATCTTTATGATTTCTTCCTGTCTTTGTGCTCTGGGTTTTGTTTGCTCTTCTTTTTCTAGTTGTTGGAGGTGCGACATGACGGTGCTAATTTGGTCCCGTTCTGTTTTCCTAATGTGTGAGTTCATAACTATGATTTTCCCTCTAAGAACTGCTTTCATTGCATCTCATAAATCAAGGTAAGTTGTGCTTGACTTTTCATTGAATTGCAGATATTGTTGAATTTCTTGTTTAATTTCTTCTGTGACTCATTGATTGCTAAGTAGGGTGTTGTTTAGTTTCCATGAATTTAGCAGGTTTTTCTGGTCTTTTGTCATTTAGCTCCAGTTTCATTACACTGTTGTCAGATAATATGCATGGGATAATTTCTGTTTTCTTACATATACTTAAGCATGACTCCTGAACTAGTATGTGATCTATTTTAGAAAATGACCCTCGTGCAGGTGAAAAAAATGTGGTTGGGTGCAACACTCTGTATATGTCCACCAGGTCCTTTTGTTCCAAGGTTTGGTTCAGTTCTGCTACTTCTTTGCTAATTTTTTTCTGGTTGACATATCTTTTTGAGATAAGGTGGTGTTAAAGTCTCCTGTTAAGATTGTGGTCTTAGATACTAGGTTTTTCAAGTCCATTAAGATTTGTCTTACATAGTTGGGTGCTCCTGTGTTTGGTGCATAGATATTTATGAGTGTTACTTCTTGCTCTTGAATTTTTCCCCTAATCAATATATAGTGGCCTTCTTTGTGTCATTTGATTGTTCTTGGTTTGAAGTTGAGATTGAGAACAGAACTGCTACTCCTGCTTTTTTCTGAGGTGTGGGGGCATGTAGTATTGTTTTCCATCCTTTGACTTTGAGCCTATGAATGTCCTTTTGAGTTAAGTGCATTTCTTGTATACAGCATGTTGTTGGATTTTGTTTCCTAACCCACTGTGCCATTCTATTTCTCTTAATTGGTGAATTGAGTCCATGTACATTGATGGCTATAGGTGAAATGTGTTGACTTATGTTTGTCATGATATTTACCTGCTGTTGTTTACTCCTTTGTATCCTGTGTTTGTCTGTCCTGTTTAGTGGGTTCCTTCTGTTCTCATTCTTGGAGTTCTGGTCATTGTGGTCTCTCTCTAGAACATCTTTCAATAGCCTGTGTAGGGATGGCTTTGTCATCATGAAATTCTTTAGTTGCTCTTTGTTGTGGAAGTATTTCACTTTTCCGTCAAACTTGAAACAGAGTTTTGCAGGGTATAATAGTCTGGGCTGGAATTTGTTTTCATACAGGACTTGAAGAACTCTGCTCCATGTTCTCCTTGCCTTCATGGTTTTTGAAGAGTAGTCAGCTGTAACTCTGATGGGCTTTCCTTTGAATATGATCTGCTTCTTCTCTCTAGCAGCTTTCAGTATATTATTCTAGTGTTGGATTTCTGGGATCTTGAATAGTATATGTCTTGGTGTGTTTTTACTTGGGTTGAAGTTATTTGGTGTTCTGTATGCTTCAGTTACCTGAATGTTGGTTTGTTTCCTCATATTTGGGAAGTTTTCTGTGATTACTTCTGCCCATATTCTTTTTAATCATTTGTATTGACCCCTTCATTCTCATTGATGCCAATTAATCTCACATTGTTCATCTTGGCGTCATCTTGCAGGTTATGGATTATTTTTTCCTGCATCCTTGTTGTTTTTAAGAGATCCTTTCTCATCTTTTCACTAGCTGCATCAACTTCCTCTAGATATGAAACTCTGTCTTCACTTTCACTCAAAAGGTTTTGTAGAGTAGTGATTGATATTTTTAGTTCTTCTATAGCTCTTTGACTCTGCTTTATGCGTTCTATTTCTTTACTGTATTGCTCATTCCAGGATTGTGTCATATTTCTGATCTGCTCTATTTTTTTTATCCATGTCTTCTTTTGTTTAATTTATTCTTTATTTTATTGAAGTAAAAATATCAATCAGGCAGTTTTAAGACACCTTAACAACACAGATTTGATAAATTAATACATTGCAAACTGTTTTCATAATGTTTTGGTATCGTACAAGGTGCATTCACAATATTATACTTACAGACATTATTATAGCAGATGTCTCTTATCAGTAAATTAAGAGTGTCGCTGTTTACTTATCTTATTTTTTATACCTGAATTATATCAAAAATTCAACAATTATTTTCCTAGTGCGTGACCATAGTACTAGAAGCAGACATAATATCCTGTCCAACCACCATCATTGCAAATATTGCCTCTCATAGGATTATGTAGAAGCACAGCATTATCTATCCCATTGTGTACTGTCTATACACGCACATCATGACTTTTTCTTTCTATACCCCCTTCCTTTGTCTACAAATGTCAAAGGTGGGCACTCCATTGTCATTTAACTAACTTAGGTGCTTGAACTCGACAACACAATCCAACATAGTCCAGCATACCACAGCAATAGTGAGTTATTCAAAGAAGTTGTTGACCATAGCTATTTGCAGCTCAGCTTCATATTATGGCCCCGTGATGTATACTTCATTTTTATACTTTTCTGCTGGATGGTTAAGACCTAGATAGAGCAAGACTTATATGCCAACACATGTACTTTATGTTTCTTATGTGGTCAGTGAAGTCCCCTCAGGGTTTATCTTGTAATCCTGTACATTATTCTGAAGATCCTTTGTGTCATCCATGTGGATGAGTCACGGCCAATGCTTGACCAGTTTGCTCTCTCTGAGAGCCTGAGAGAAAGTTTTCTCTCCATGTGGCTCTCCCCAGGCACACTATAGAACTTCAATCTCTTTCCTCTGTGGCTCCATAATCTCCTTGTTCAGAAAATTTGGAGCTCAACTGAGCTTCATGATGTTGCAGTACAGGTTCTCCTATGTCCTGTATCTTCGCTGACCTTGAAAGGCTAGAGCCAAAATGTTGGCTGGCCTTGTGGCTGTTCTATTTCTCCATCTGTGATTTGTGAACTTAGGTTGTTAACCATCCAGAAGAAAAACTGATTAATGTCCTGCAGCATATGCCATTCACTTTGCCTTATCTGTCTCAATTGATTTTAGTTGCTGTTGTATGTTTCCTTTTGTATTTCTGCTTTTCGCTTGTTCCATTTCTTCTTTAGAGGTAGCTATTAATTCTTTTTCTGTAGAGTTTCGTTTCCTCCGTATATTTCCAGAATTGTTTCTGTATTTCAGATGGTGTGATTTCTAAGAATTCTTTTTTGATTTCGAAAATTCTGCTTTGTATTCCTCATGACCTTTCTGCTGTTGTTTCTTTGGTTCCAACCCTGTTAATGCATATGTTCCAGCTGGAGTCATGTTCTCTGCACTTGTTATGAGTGTGCATTGCGTTTCCCCCAGATGTTTCTGGATTTGATTCTTTATTTCAGATGCTATGTATTCCAATATTTCTTTTTTTACTTCAGGCATTAATTCCTGTCTGAGTTCCTCTATACCTTTCTGCTGTTGTTCCTTTGCTTTCATGTCTGTTAATTCATTCATTTCAGCTGAGTTAGTGTCCTCTGAACTTATTGGTGGACTTGATACCAGAAATTCTATTTTTCTCTGTGTCCTTGTCATTTTGTGTAGTACTGACCTCTGACTTTTGGTGTAGAGCTTTGGTGTAGCTATAGTCTTAGCCTGTAATGAGATTCTGAGGCCAGTCTATTAAATTCGAGATTATTTAGTTATGCCTGGCCTGCATCTGGCTGTTGTGTTCAGCTCCTTTTTGCTACATCTCCAATGATTCCCCTCTGTTGGGTCCTTGGTTAGGGGAGCACTAAGGGTTGTAGAAGCTCTCCCACACTCACCAGGCTGCGCATGGGTGGATCTAGTTCCAGGAGAGTCACCAAAAGTTCTCTCTGCCATGCTGAGCTTGGGTGCAGTGGCTCCGGGGAGCTACCAGGTAGGTCTGTCTGGGGTGTCTCAGGCAGGTCTCTGGGTAAGATGTCTTGGGGCCTGAGGCTCTGGGTGGTGCAGAGTGCACAGGGAGAAGCCAGAGGCTCTCCCTCAGACTCACCACACAGTCACCGAACTTTCATGCCCAGGGAGTTGGGGAAATTTCCACTCACTCTGGGGGCTTTGGGGCAGGGGATCTGGGGAGTTGCTGGTGAGTGGGACCTGAGGTCTCAGTCCGGTTGCTCGCTTGGAGGGCTTGGGGGCGAGGATCTGGGTAGTGCATGTGGGAAGAAGCCAAAGGCTCTCCCACCGACTCATCACATACTCACTGATCTGAGAAGTTAGGGCGAGTCGTGCAAATTCTCACTCACTTGGAGGGCTTGGGGGTGGGATCCGGGAGGCCGCCAGGGTGGGCTCTGCTGTCTCAGGCCGGTCGCTCTGGCTATGAGGGCGTGGGCCGGGATCCAGGAGGCCACGGGAGTCAGCCTCGCTGTCTCAGGTTGCTCTGGCTGGACAGGGCATGGGGCAGGATATACCTTTTTTTTTCAGAACCGGTGATTGAACTCAGGCCCTTGTGCTTCCCAGGGAAGCACTTATTCTACTGAGCTCTCTCTCTGGTCCCTCTTTCATTCTTTTTTGGTTTAAAGTTTACTTTAGTTGCAAACAGAATAGCTACCCTTGCTTTTTTTTTTTCTGGAGTTCAGTGGCATGTAGTATTGTTTTCAATTCTCTATTACTCTATGAATTTTCTTTTGAATTAAATGTTTCTTGCATGCAGCATATTGCTGGATCTTGCTTTTTGATCAAGTTTGCAAGTCTGTTTCTTTTGATTGGTGAATTGAAACTGTTAATGTTGATAGTTATAACTGATATGTATTGACTTATCCTTGTTATTTTATTTTATGTTGTTTCCTCTCCCTATCCCCCTTTTAATTGCTTGCCTAATCCTAATGGATTCATTCTGTTGGGATTCATGGAGTTCTAATCTTGTTACTTTTTTGGAAAATGACCTTCAGGACATTTTGGATTTTTTTTTATGTTACATCAAGTATTTAATTTCTGCAGTGATGTACTGCTTTCACAAATAAAACCAAAATTAGTGTTCATATTCAAAATGCATGTACAAAGTCATTTAAAAAAGCACAGTTGAGGTTGACATACAATTTCAGCAAATAAAGTATTTAATGAAAAACTGTGGTATCCAATTGACTCATCTTTTAAAAAAGGTCTTAATTGCAAGCTGAGGAGCTAAAGTACTTCCTTTCATTAAATGTAGATCTTATAAAACATTTTTTATGGTGCTGCTATAGTCCTATGTCCAAGGACACAGTGAAACATAGGTGAGCCCCACATTTTAGTCATGTTCAGAAAAGTGAATGTGTTTACTTGCTTGCTGAATCTTTTTCCATTCTAATTTTTTCACCTTTCATGATTAACTTCTCAGTGTCTCTCTTTTTCATGGCTGATGGATCTTGGCTTGTCTGTCTACCAGAGGACCTTGAGTTTCCAGTTGTACTTCTTTTTAATCTCAGTGTGGACATTCATTAGTGCCTGGGCTGCCTCTGTTTTTTTTTTTTTTTTTTTTTCTGTACCAGGGATTGACCTTAGGAGTTTTAAATCTAGCATGACATTCTGTGTCTCCTTCTAGCAGGTCAGTGCTTACAGCTTCTAAGATTGCTGCCAGAGTATCCTGGCCAGTTGCTTCTGGCCAGGCAGAGGTTCTGGGCTACTGACATTCATGATGATTCCACTCATGAACTTTCTTTTCAGGACATTTTAGAGTAATGGTTTGGTAGTCATGAATTTTCTCAAGTCATGAAACTTTCTCTTTTTCCATCAGTTTTGAAAGGTAGTTTTACAGTGCATATCAGTCTGAGTTGGATAGTGTTTGCTCTTAAGTATTGAAATACTTCAGTGTGAGTTCTCTTGTACTTGAAGGTCTGTGATGGGAAGTCTGCTATGAATCTTTCCTCTGTAGTTAATTTTTTTTGATAGCTTTCCTTGTGTCAAATTTCTGGAATCTTATCTATTCTATGTGTTGATGTAGATTTTTTTGGTCCTATATACTTTGACTCCTAGCCACTTACCTGCCTCATTTGCTTATATTTCAAATTCTTTTTCTCTGCTTGGGAAATTTTCTGCCATTTCTTGTGAACAGGGTTTTTATGTCATTTGTTCTATTTCTTGCTTGCCCATTGACTCTGATCAATCTTATGTTCTTCTTATTTGCATCACCTATCAGCTGCTGTATTGATTTCTTATACCTTGTTCTTTTAAGAAATCTCTCTTTTCATGATTGTTAACTGCAATCCTATCTTCTATATTTGAGATTCTGTCTTCACAGTGGGTCATTCTGCTATGTATACTTTCAAAGGGATTTTAATATCTTACATATATGTTTGAATCTGTTTCATGGATTCCATTTCCTTCCTATGATTTCTATCATTGTCCTAAAAAACTCCATGTTTTTAATCTGTATCTGGTCTAGTGCTACTATGTATGTCTTTCAATATGGTCACTATTTCTGAAAGTATTTGAGAAACTATTTCTTATTTGAGTTTTTTCTAAAACTTCATTCATCAGTTTTACTTCTTCTGCTATTACCACTTCAGAGAGGCCAGACAGGTGGCCTTTGAATTGTTTCATCTCACTGGCCTCTGGTTTGCTTTTGATAAGCAAACAGTTTGGAGTTGCAACTGGTATAAGTGTCAATTCCTAGGATGAAGCTTGTAAACTTCTTATGTCAAGTAGCTTTATTGCTAGTATTTATAACCCTTAATAAATGATTACTTCTCAGAGATGTCAACTAGTACATCTGGCTTCTGGATTTTCAGACTGTTGAAAGATCTTACCTATTCTATTTATTGAGGATGAGAAGTTGCACCTACTTGGCTCAACCCTTAGTCCTTTGGTACTTGCCTATAGTATGTTTATGACCTTAGGTAATCTCAGTCTTGGTATATCAGGAAGAACAATGGGTTAGAACAACTGTGACTTTGGCAAGAGTAGTGAATCAGCAATAATAACAGCACCAAACTCAGCCTAGAAAATTATAAGCAGTTGTAACTATTAATTTGCAACCATATGAACTAGATTTATGGCTTTATAACAAAATCAAATGAAGCAGAAATTTGTATACAGTAAATAAGCCCTCTATGTGCTCCCTAAAGGGTAGACTTAAAAGTGGTTGGGGAAGAAATAGAGAAATGGAAGAAAAAGAAGAGATTAGGGGGAAAGGCTGCTGGAGGACAAAAGAAGATTATGCAAATTTTGGGAAACTGGTGGAGAAGACAAGATGAAAGAGAGAAAGAAGAAATAAGAGAAACAGAACAGAACAAAAACAAGAAAACTAGAAATCATATAAAAATGAGGATATATAAAACAAGAACAAGCAATCAAGCCAAAAACCAAACAAAATAAAACAAGAAAAGAAGAAAGAAAAGGAAGAAAATAAAAAAAAATGTTCATTTCAAAATATGTATCTGTTAATATTGGTAGACAGTGTCAGCAGAAATAGTCCAGATAGGAGTTGATTAATCCCAGCAAGCCTACAACTTTAGCTTCATTGACATTCTGGCTGGTTTCTGGCTATGAGGCTAGAATTCGATTTTTTCAGCCTGTAACACTCTGTAGGCCTTCTGTTGACTTGAACTAGTTCCCTGCCAGCTGGAACAGGGCTTCCTGATCTTTTATCAACTTGAACTCAGCACTCTTACCCTGACATGGGGATCTGCTCGATGGAGTTGGCTGGCAGCTATTCTGATTTCTGAGTTCAGCTGGTCTCTCTCCAAGATTCCTATCAGCCTATCATTCTCTCCTGGGAGATATTTGAAATGGATAACTTACCAGCCACTGCAGTTTGCTGCATCTACTTCTGTTCCATAGGTGCATTTCTCTGTGTAGACATCTGAGGTCTCCAGCAGTCACCATGCATCTGCAGTTTCAAGCTACCCCTCTCATGCCGTGAGTCCAGGCTTGAGGAGAAAGCACTTCCCATCACCTTCTTGTTTGTTGAAATATCTCTTTGTTCTTTCCCTTGGCTTCAGTTCTTGGTTCCTGGGGACTCATTTCCCTCCTTTTCTTCTTCATGTTGCTATATTCCAGCATCTGGACAAATCTCAGAAAGGTTCTTTGTCTGATGCTCACCATGATCTTCCCAGAAGTATTGAGGCAAGACTTTTCAATGAAAAATACAATGTGTTCATTCTGGAGCAGTCTCCTTATCTTGCAGATTGGCATGTTGAGCAGCACTACGATAAAAATTTGCTTTGATGTCATAAGCTAGTCATGTGGGGAGGGCTGACTGGCAGTGTCTCCCCCCCGCTCCCTGGTCTATGTTGTAATTAAAATTATATTTATATTGTGTCCAAACAAACACTTGGGTCATGCCACTGAGAATGTAAAGAAAATTTCCTTGTATTTGTTTAGGAAAAAATCACTTAAGTTCTTTCACTCTGGTCTGCCAACTAAATCATCCTAGCCTGGCCTTTGCTGCTGATATTTTCAGTGATGAGAGTGAAGTGATTTATTACTTAGGATACATTTGGTTGCAAGTAACAGAACACCCACCTAGCAGTATTTTTAGTAAGAAAGACTAGATTTTTTTTTTATGTAACAGAAAGTCTAGTGGAAAGTAGTTACAAGTTTGAAGCTGGTTCCAAGATTGTGGAAAGCAGTTCCAAGTTAACCATAACTCAGGGTTTTCATATCCTGAGGTGAACCACAGATTCACTGGCTTTGGAATGGTTAGTGGCCACAAGTTCTTTGATGTGCTTCCTACGGCTTTCTCTGCTCCTCTTGAATCTAGGGTGGCCCTGTGACTTGTTTTGACATGTACCATGTGGTGGATGCAACACCATGAAAGTACAGATGCTGGGTATTAGGTGATAGGTAGGTTCTGATTTTGTATTGGGAATACTTTTTCATAGAGCCTTACTGCCATGTTGTTAGGAAGCTGAGGCCGTGAAACATAGAGGACTGCAGGGTGACAAGCTTCATACCTAGCTGACAGCTCCCAGCCAGTAGCTTACAACAACTGCCAACCACTTGAGTGATGTCATTGTAGATCTTCCAGCTGTCCCAATACTCTGGTTGACACCTCACAAAGGAACAAACAAATGGCAAACAAACACCTAAACAGGGCTGGGGAGATATCTCAGTGGTTTTAGTGCCTGCTTGGCAAGAGCAAAGTCCTGAGTTCGATCCACAGTACCACATGCTGTGCTGGCCCAGAACTAAGTGTGGCGGCACATGCCTGTAATTCCAGCACTGGAAGGATCAGGAAGATCACTATGAGTGTGAACTGTGTAGGGAGACTCTGTACCAAATAAACAAATTAATTAAGAATTTAAAAAACCGAAACACCAAACAAACAAAAACCCGTACAGTAAACCTATGGAGACATTAAAGAAAATGCACTATTTGTTTACAACATATGTATGTTACATTATAATCAACCAAAACCTTAGTAGCAGAAATTTGCCCATTCTTCTAAAGTATGTAGTAATTTACAGAAGTTAAACCAAGAACAATGTTTATCTAACTTATTTTGCTGAGTTATATCTTCACAAGGGTAGGTGGGATAGTAATTAAAAATATGCAAGCATTGTTTACTAGGAATTTTCTACTTTGAGAGAAGAATGTGTGTGTGTGTGTGTGTGTGTGTGTGTTTGTTTGTACACCTTTATCTTAGACTTTGTAGTTCTCAAATTTCCCCTCCCTCAATCTACTACATGAAGCTCAGTGGAATTACCATAGACCCTTTGCATGTGGCTGTGAGACAAAGATGTAGAAAAGCCTGACTAGAATCCTGCAGTTTATGTTGGGATACTCCTTGAAAGTCTCAAAGGATGATAGCGTGGGCTTTGGGAAGGTGATTGGCCTATGGGCTTATCCTTGACTTGCTGCTAAGAGGTGATGAGTCAGAAGAGATGAGTCTCCTTTCCTGGTTCCTTTCTCGACCTTCTCCCCTTTTCCAAGTCACTGTCCTCCATGGCTGACCCTTTCCAACTTGCTATTCTGCCCAGGAGCCAGCTACAAACTGGCTGCATACTGAAACGAGTAACCTGTGAGCCAAAATAAACCTGTTTCTTTCAATTGCAGGTGTCAGGTACTGTCTCTGAGAGAAGAGAGAGTGCCTGAGACATAGAGCCTAGCCTTTCTGGCTCTTGGCTTTATTCTACCATACCTCTTCACTTGGCGAAGAGCTTTTCTGATTTCTGATTATTGTGAATGCATTAGGACTACATATATCCAACTATTACTTTTCTGCTACCTAGGAACTACATACAATCTAGCTGCTTTTTAAGCCATAAATTCTGAGGTTCTGAAAAGTCTGTATGTCTGCACATTGTTGTTCATACTAATGAAAGCAAATGAGTTTTGAATTTAAACTTTCAGTAGGTGGTAGAACTGCTTAAATCAATTGAGGCTTTAGTACCTTCTATTCCTCTCCATGCATATATTCTGGATATGTACATTTTAGTTCACTATTAGTAGTACTTCACTTAACACCAATATGTAAGTATCTATTTTTAACTTTAAAATGAAACAAAAAAATGGGCTGATTATTATATGCACGAGAGTCAATTTTTCTCCTATCCATTTTATTTTTGAGAAAATTTGACAATAGGCATAGAAACATAAAATTCCTGTCTTTTGGTAGAAAGTAGTTTCTGGTTTCCACTAGCTGAGTTTAATTTCACTAAAAAATTAGGAACTTTGGAAATTTCATGTGTTAGTAAGACCGATCGTGCCTTTAAGCATTGGAAAAACTAGCAAGGGTGGCATGGGGCTTGTGGAATCAGGCAAATGGGATTGGATATATGGATCCTGAAACAGGGTTTGAGAAATCTTCTTTATTCACACAAGACCAAATGTGTATTTACTGAAAACAACACATGGAGAGGATGGGGAACTAGAACTCACTTTGTTAAGCTAAAGCTTAGAAAATATTGTAATTGAGGATCCACCTGGTGTGTTCAAGGCTGTCTGTTGAGCAGCAACTAATTTTTTGTCTGTAGAGATTATTCTGTGTCTAGGAATGCAGTAGTGTTACCTCATTGGTACCTGAATCCAAGTATCCAAGTTCAATTTGGTGTCACCTCTGAGCACTCTCTCTCTCTCTCTCTCTCTCTCTCTCTCTCTCTCTCTCTCACACACACACACACACACACACACACACACACACACACAGTGCACACATGTGGCCCTTTAGATCCCATAGAATGTTTAACAAATGTTTTATTAAGTTGTATTCATGGCCCCAAATAGGTTCTTATTCTAAATCTGAGACCTTTGAATGTTACTTTACATTGCAAAAGGACCCTTACAGATACAATTATTTTAAAGGCCTTGAGCTGAGGAGATTATTTTGGATTACCCATGTATATCTTAAACTCAACCACAGGTTCCCTTACAAGAGAAAGACAGAGAAGGCAATGAGGCTGTGAAAGCAGAGATTGGTGTGCTGCAGCCACAAGCTAAGGAAGGCCCTTACCTGAAGCTGGAGAAGCTGAAATATCAGAGAATAGGTGTTTCCGCAACCTGATTGATACAGTGGTTTCAATTCGCTAAAACTGGGTTTAGACTTTGGTCTTCCACAACTGTGAGAGAATACATGTTCTGTTTCAGACCAAGAAGTTTGTAATAATTTATGAAAGACACAACAGGAAACAAATGTAGATGTATGGTAGAGTGATACCTCAGCAGAATTTAAAGTCAAAAGATTATATATAGATACACTAACCCCTGAAAATCACAAACCTATCCCCATTAGCAATGGAATACAACGTTTCTTTAATTGAAATACCAGATGAAGTAGTTGACTTGTGTATAGACATCATGTTGTAGGAAAACTGTTTAGAAAAAATATATGCTCTCTCTCTCTCTATATATATATATATGCTAAATATTATATATATATGCCAAATATTATATATGCTAAATATTGTATATGCTAAATATTGTATATGCTAAATATTATATATGCTAAATATTATATATATGCTAAATATTATATATATGCTAAATATTATATATATATATATATATTTATTTATTTATTTGTCTTTATCTTTAAAACCAAGGTCAACTGTGGGAGCTGCAATTCCTATCTCCCATACCCATTCTTTCAAGGTGTCTCAGTTACTTTTCTCCCCTTGCTGGGACAAAATACTGAAATCCAAAATTAAGAAAGGAATGGTTTATTTAGCTCACAGTTAGTGGAGGTTTCAGTCCATACTCTGCTGGCTCCAAGAAAAATAGCAGCAGTTTATGGCAGCAAAAAACAACGACGAGAACAACAGCTGCGGCATCTATCAAGCCTCTTTCTCTTCTTTCCATGTCAACTGTGAAGACTGAAGTTCCTCCAAGTAAGTGGCACCCAGAAGCCTTCCTCAACCCCTTCATATACTCTCTAAGTGCTGAGTCATCTAAGATGGGCCCTTCCTACCCTAGTGTGCAGCCCCAGTCCTTAGGGGAATGGGGTTGCTGAGCAGACCTAGGTAAACTTTTGACCCCTCAAGTTAACACAATGTATCAACCACAAGACAAGGCAAATGCTTTTTGAGTGGGTTGTTTTAGATACTTTTCTCATTGCCAAGACAAAGTACCTGACACTCAAGGTTAAAAAAGGAAAGGTTTATTTAACTCACAGTTTGTAGAGCTTTCAGCCCATAATTGGCTGACTCCACAGCAGAGTGGCATGCCAGATGGCATCGTAGAGAAGAAACAGCCTATGGCAGGCAGAAGCAGCAAACCCACAAAGTAGCATCAGTAAGCGACAAGCGATGACAGCCACCCTATTTCTGTCCCTTATCTCCTATCCAGGCTATCAACCCTTAGGGCAGGCAGCACTCACACTGAGAATGGTGTAGCCTTAATCCTAAAATCAATTCCAGCATCACCTTGATCCCAGAATCACACACTCTAGATTCAGTTATCCCAGAAAAACAACACCTGTGACAACACGTGGCTTTGGGGGAACATCTAGATACAAGCCACAACATGGGATAATGAGCAGAACTGTTCATGTGACAATTTTCTGCTGCTTTTCGTCTCCTAAATCAGTAAGACTGAATTTGTATAAGCCAAGTAATAATAGTTAATAGCTATATATATTCCCACGTAATAATTTTATCATTGTTATGTTAACTCACTGAATGCCCTATAGGCTGATGTATAGAGTTTAAGCGTCCTGACTAAGATCACAAAGTGGCAGAGATAAGATATGAATCTAATCCACTAGCTTAGGTTTAGATTTGGTTTATGTCCACCAAAATCTTCATAGGTTAAAGCCTTAGTTCTCATAGTAGCAGTGTTAAAAATCATCATAGAAACTTTAAAAGGAGGTCTAATGAGAAGTTCTTAGTTCATAGGGAAGTGCCCCCAAGGTAGGTTTTGTGTGAGCCCTTGGGTTCTCAGGAGAGGGTTGTTAGGAGAAAGCAGGCTTGACCTTACCAGACCTGGTTTCTGGCTCACCATGTGACCACTGACTCCAACACACATTGTCATCTGTCATGAGGTGATGCAGCTAAAAGGTGGCCCTCAACACAAGGCTTGCTGTATAAGGTTTGAAATTTGAACCTCCAGAATTATGAGTTGTATTATGTTTTATAAAGTTGGCTCTATAAAAATTTCTTATAAATTTAACTACTTCAGATATTTGTTGCAGTAAAGCAAAGGTGACTAATATATTATATGACACTGGAATTTTTGCTTGTGACCACTACGCTATATTCTCTGAGTAAATTAGCTAAAAAGAAGATACTGTACAATCATGTGTATGACTTATGTGTAGGTGTCCCCCCAAAACCCTACGCAGTCATAGGTGGGGCTTTTCAGAAGTGGCTGGATCTAGAACACGTGATACTAGGATTAAGGCATGATGCTGGGATCAAGAATGTGTATAGGGTTGGCGAGATAGCAAGCATAGGGTCTGGGGTTCGATCTCTGGCACCACACGTGGTGCCAGCTCTGCCTCCCAGTGCGCTGAGCTGGCCACCGAGTCTGGGTGTGGCGTTGTGTGCCTGTAACCCCAGCACTGGGGAAGCTGAAAACAGGAAGGAGGAACACTGTGAGTCCAAGCTGCATGCCACCTTGACTTGAAGTATATATTATGTACCAAAACCTCTACAAAGTGGGAGCTAAAATACAGTGTATATCTGTGAAATTGCAGTTCAGGGCTCACAGCCTCAGTCATTCAGAGATTTTTCCTTAAATCTAACTAGTAATTGTTTATGAAAGCCATCACAATTTCATAGGAACCACAAATATCCTTAAAATTATATGTGTGTGTGTGTGTGTGTGTGTGTGTGTGTGTGTGTGGTAGGTTTGCAAGTAGCCAATCTGGGAGTGTTATTCAATTCTTTTTGCTGTTGATTGGCTGCTGCCCTGCTGTCCATCTCTGGCATATACACCAGCATTCCCCCATCATAACAAGGTGCTGTACTGTAGCTATATCAAGTGTTCTTAGTTTTGTTCTCTTTAAATCGCTAAGATCCCTAAGATGCTGCCAAAATATCCTACACCTT